>OVBE01017022.1:0-10629 GCA_900406425.1 Iberis pinnata | reverse complement strand
ACAATTCTCACCTGAAGAACGAGATGCTGGTTTGTGTCAATTTTTTGTTGAAAATTTGTCAGGTTCGGCTTTGGATTGGTTCTCCCGTCTGGAGCCAGGAACCATCGACACCTTTCAGCAGCTCTCCACCGTATTCATCAAGCATTACTCAATGTACATCACAAAGAGAGCGTCAACAACCGACCTGTGGAATCTATCCCAGCGCGAAGACGAATCACTGAAAGATTTTATTGACAGGTTCAAGGGAATCGTAGCTCGTATCGTAATCAACGACGAGGGGGCAATTGCTGCACTACAAAAAGCACTGTGGTTCAAGTCAAGGTTCAAAGATGAGCTACTCATCAACCCGCCGCAAACGCTAGAAGATGCGCTCCACCGAGCCAACAAATTCTAGAGAGAGAAAGAAGAGAGAAGGGAGAGCGATTCTACCTGCAAAAGGAATTTTGAAATTGTGAAGTCTTGATATGAGGTGGCGAGGGGGTATTTATACCCTGAAGAGACAGTGGTTACCAAGGCGCGTAATGATTGCGCATGGGAAACCCTAAGGGCGTGACTCTTTAGCTTCCCCCTATAAAAACGATTTGATAAAGCCTATGAAGACGATTCGATAAAGACTACGAAGCATTTAATGCACTTTAGCCGAAATGAACTTTATTCAGAAGATCATTCGCCGATTTATAAATCCATCGCCGATTTATAAATCCATCGCCGACCTGGGGGGACTAACTGTTGATACCAGGTGTAGCACCTGCCCTAAAATCCCATTTCGACTCAAGGCCAAGCTGGACGCCGACTTAATGAAGAGAAAAGGGCCCAGGAGAACAAGACCAAGATGGGTCGACCTGACGAGCTGGGCCTTCCAGCTCGTGGCCCATTAGGGTTAATTGATGTAATTAGGGTTTTGAACTTGTATTTTCACTATAAATACCCATGTAATTATCCCTTAAAGGGATATGAAATTCTTCTAAGCTTTTACCCACATAATCAAAGACCTAAACCTAATTGTTAAGTCTTGATTCAACAGTTTGCATACTCGCATACAATACTTTAAGTAATAGTTAAGCCGACACATGTTTCCCTAAGAGCCTGATTTTTGTACACTAAAATACAATTTATCGTTTATAGTTACAATACAAATATATGCTGCACCGATCATAATTTCGTACCAGTATTATTTTAGTTATTCATATCATAGTTGACATATGTGGCTACTAACCCAAATGAGTCATCATAAACATCCAAATTAACACATCCTTATTTTTGTTTTTGTATGATGAATGTTTATACCAGAAACAAAATCACCGATGCCAATACGACTGGTCCACCACTGTGTGAAGAAAATTCACAGACGCATGTTGTAAAGATATTGTATGAATCGCTATATTGAATTGACTGCTTTACAAAGTGAGAGATCTTAGGTTATTTATACATAGAAAAACTATAATCATATACAACAAGCTCATATACTTAAAGCCCATTTGACTCTTCTCAATATTCTCCCTCAAGTTGAAGCATGTAGATTGCATATGCCCAACTTGGACATCAAATACTGAAATGTTGAACTCCCCAAAGCCTTAGTTATCAAATCAGCTACTTGTTTTGTAGTCTTCACATGTGGTGTGGCAATGAGTCGATCTTGAACTGCATCTCTCACATTATGACAATCAGCTTCTATATGCTTTGTTCGCTCATGAAAAACCGGATTTGCTGCTATATGTATGGTTGACTTGCTACCACATAACATTTGCATAGGTTCTTCTTGTTTTACTCCCATATCTGCAAGTAATCTTCTCAACCATTTGAGTTCATGTAATGCTGCTGCCATAGCTCTGTACTCGGCTTCTGCCACTGAATGAGACACAATATCTTTCTTCTTTCTTTTCCAAGTAACAACAGAATTTCCCAAGAACACAACATAAGCTGACATAGATCTTCTAGTCTTTGGACAAGAAGCCCAATCGGAGTCACAAAAGACTCGAACTTTCAAATCACACTTAGCTAGAAGCATTATTCCCTGGCCAGGGCATCCTTTTAAGTAACATATCACCCTCAATGCTGCATCCCAATGATTTTCTCTGGAATCATGCATAACCTGTGACAAAACATGAACTGTGTAACACAGCTCGGGATGTGTGATAGTCAGATACACAAGTCGTCCAACAACTCTTCAAAACCTTGCTGGATCTTTATATGCTAGACTATGGTCTGAAAGCAATTTATGGTTATGTTCAATTGGCGTAGACACTAGTTTGCACCCAAGTAATCCTGCTTCTGAAATGATATCAAGTGCATATTTTCTTTGTGTAAGATACATACCTTGTTCTCCTCTTGCAATCTCAATACCAAGAAAATACTTGAGTTTACCCAAATCTTTCATCTTGAAACACTGACTCAAGTATGTTTTGAACTTTGTAAGAATGCAGAGATCATTTCCAGCCACTACCAAATCATCCACATAGACCAATATCCGAAGATTCTTGTCTCTCTTTATGTATATGAACAACGAGTAGTCCGAATAGGATTGTAAAAATCCAAACTTGTTTAACGCATTCGTTAGTTTAGCAAACCAACATCTTGGTGCCTATTTTAAACCGTAAAGAGATTTCTTCAAACGACATACCTTGTTAGGATCATCGGACTTGAAACCCGGCGGAAGATTCTTATACACTTCTTCTTCTACGTCACCATGTCCATTTGATGAACTTCCCAATCCTTTGCTACAACCACTTGTAGCAAAGTCCAAACAGTCGACATCTTAGCCACTGGAAAAATGTCTCATCATAATCTTCCCCTTCCACTTGATGATTTCCAAGACAAAAAAGTTTGGCTTTGTATCTTTCAACTGTCCCATCGGCATTGTACTTGATTTTGAAGATCCACTTGCTTCCTATAGCTTTCTTTCCTTTTGTAAGGTTCTCCAAAACCCAAGTCTTATTCAATTTGAATGCATCTACTCTACTTCACTTTTCAATGATTTTCTCCATCTCTTATCAAGAACAGCCTCCTTATAACTTCTTGGTTCTTTTCCCGCAGTCATAGCAGCAAGAAACACTTGATGTCTCTATGAAAAGTCACAATCAGAGACATAACAAGAAATAGGATGAGACGTTGTACCTTGGACCATTTTAGAGGGCAATGATGGTGTGTCAGGTACATGAGACGAGTGTACTTTTTCGGATTGACTACGAGTGTTGTATGTGACATAATCTTGGAGTCGAAAAGATGGTACATGTTGTCTTTTTCCTCTTCCAAGTGGTTCTTCCATTACTGGTTTAGATTCGACAACCAAATCTAACAACTCAACTTCTGCATCACTGTGTGATACATCTTCAACATTGTGTGACACATCTGCATCACTCCCCCTTGATTGAGATGACACGGAATCAGACTCCATAGAAACATATCCTGGGTTGACAACTTGAGGATTATCTGGTTGTTGTGGTAGAACCTCATCCTCTTCATTTACAACATCATTTTCCTTAAAAATCCCCAATTTTCCGAAATCAACTTTGTCCACTCGAGGAACAATTGTTTCCTCTAAATAGGGAAATTTTTCTTCAACAAAAGTGACATCGCGAGATACGAAGAACTCACGTGTGTCCAAATCATATAACGTCCATCCTTTCTTCGCATAAGGATACCCCAAGAAAACACATTTTCTGCTTCGACTCAAATTTATCTCCATCGCTCTTCTGATTATGCGCATAAACGAAACACCCAAAAATCCGTAGCTCACTGTACATAGGAGCTTTTCCAAAGATGATTTCATAAGGACTTTTTCCTTTGTGTAACTCACATTGTGTCCTATTGATCAAATGTGCAGCACTTAGTACACATTCACCCCAAAATCTTATTGGTATATGTGCTTGAAATATCAATGCTCGTGCCATATTCAATATATGACGATGTTTCCTATCAATTCTCCCGTTCTGCTGAGGAGTCCCTACACAAGAAGTCTGATCAACAATTCCTAACTCCTCTTCTTCATAAATTCACTTCCATTATCACTACGCACAACTTTCACATGCTTGTCAAATTTCCTCAATATGAGAGCAAAGAAATATACCATAGGTTTCTCCACCTGCTTCTTATCATCAAGAAGAAAAACCCATACAACTCTTGAAAAATCATCTACTAGAGTGAGAAAATAAGAAGCTCCACACGAACTCTGTGTTCGATATGGTCCCTACAAATCACAATGAATCATCTCAAAACACTACTTTGTTTTATCACTACTCAATGGAAACTCACTACGACATTGTTTTTCTTTAAAAAAAATATCACAACAAGATATACCTGCACTCTCCAGGTTGACCACTGGAAATCTCCTTATCACCTTCTCAGAGGCATGACCCGTCCTCTTATGCCATATCTCCAAAGATTCCAAATGTGCCAATTTCTTGACATGTCGAAGTCTCTCAATACCTTGTAGAAAATACACTCCTTCTTTCCGTTTTCCGACTCCAATTGGAATTTGCAAATTAAGATCTTGCAACACACAATATTTCTTAGCAAACACTGCTACACAATTATTATCATCGATGACTTGAGTTACTGAGATAAGATTGCATTTCAATTCCTCCACAAAGAGAACATCTTTCAGAGTTAATGATTATGTCAACGCTATACTTCCTTTTTGATCACAAATAAATGTGGTTCCATTAGGCAACCCAACCATACTTGGTGCTACTCGATATATGTTGAACATAGTATTCAATGTCCCTGTCATATGATCAGACCCTCCACTATCAATAATCCATTCATCTGTAATCTTACCAACTGATTATACAGAGTCTGATGCTGATCCAACTGATCGCACAATCCTTTCCCACTGATCTTTCGTCAATCCTGTCAATGCTCTCGACTTGTGTGACACACCTGTGTTACATACATGAGTTACATAACTTCCAGAAATGACGTCAAAACACAGATTTTTCGTCGATTCATCGAGAAAACCCTCGTTGCTTCTTTTTTTCATACTTCTGCAGCCACCAATCAGGATAGCCTTGCAGTTTATAACAAGATTGAATATCATGCCCATACTTTGAGCAATAAGAACACACAACACATCGATTTCGATATCTCATTGATGATTTGAGATTTTTATCTAAACAAAATTTCCCAAGCCTTTTTCGGCTCTGATACCATGTAGAGAGATTGTACGAATCAATATATTGAATTGACTGCTTTACAAAGTGAGAGATCTTAGGTTATTTATACCAAGGGAAACTATAATCATATACAACAAGCCCATATACTTAAAGCTCATTTGACTCTTCTTAATACATGCATCGATCAGGTTTTATCATGACTGCCGATCTCCGTCACGTGACAAAAACAAGCCCTATTGCGTCGGCTCTTGATAAAAACGAGCCCAAAAATCATGACTAGGAGAGTCTCTCGATCAAAGACCAAACTTCTACAAACTGACTAGTCAAGACTCAACCTCCATCTGTAAACGAAGGAGATTTGGGAAATCAAATATAACAAGAGAGATAAGCCTATAATCGTCACCTCCATACTTCATCGCACCTTGTACCTCGTCACAAACACCACCAGCCTATCAGTCGATTATGAAGCCCGTCACAAGTATTTTAAGAACAATATGCCGTAATCTACGAACCAAGGTTAAACTAAAAAAAAACTAACACCTCATTCCATACGTACACAATTATTGCTGAACTTAGTATATATAAAATTACTTGTCCAAATCACTGTATAATGCTCTTGCCTTTATGAAAGAATGTTGATATAGCTAAGTGCCAAAAGGAGTGATTGCCAGTCACGAGAAATCGAGAAGGCAATGAGCGAGGCATGTGTCAAGACGAAATTAGCCATCAAAGACCACATCGAGGAACAAGACGCTTCGCCGAGGCCACAAACGCTTCGCCGAACTTCATCAATCGAGCTTCCATCTTATTTTGTGATTAGAAGAAATGAAAAACGAGCTCACGAATAAATCTTGCTGAGATAAGCTTACATTTTTACCTAATTCCTTATATTATCTAATCATAAAATAGATTAAATTATTATTTTTTTAAAAAAGAGAAAAGCCGAGCTACCGCTCGCGTACTTTCGTCCTATACGAAGTATTGGTGAGAACAAAGTTTTCTCGTCTTGGCTAAAGCCTAAAAATGTTGAGCTACAGCTCGCGTACTCCTAAAGATGAGTATTGGACGTGGTCAAAGTAACCTCGTCCGAGCTTAAGTCTCACCATGAATGTCGAGTTCCGACTCGCGTACTCGTAAAGATGAGTATTGAACATGGTCAAAGTAACCTCGTTCGAGCTTAAGCCTCGCCATAAAAGTTGAGTTCTGACTCGCGTACTCCTACAGACAGTATAAGACGAGACTAAAGTTTGTCGTCAATAGATCATTTGTTAGGAAGAACGATTTGCAGGTTGTTTCTTTTTGATGTCTGGTCAGGTGGATGTTTAGTTTGCACATAAACTAGAGAAACATCCATTTAATTAAAAAAAGTAGAAGATGAACTCCGGTTACGTAGCTCGTCTAGAAAAAGGAAGCCGAGCTTCGGCTCGCATACTTCATCCACAATGAAGTATATGACGAGATCAAAGCTTTCTCGTCCCAGCTAAAACACTTTAAAAATAAAGGTCGAGCTTGCAACACATCTCTTCGCTCTTAACCACAGATAAATCTTGAAGTTATAATAAAAAATAGTCATAAAACATTTGGCGATATACAAGTTTGTGAATATCCACATACCCCAAAGAACCGAGTTGGGCTCGGTTGGGAAAAGAATAGCCGAGCTAACGAGCTCGATAAAAAAGATAAAAGCACAATCTAAAAACCAATATGCAGTGACGTCGTCCATTAAACTTCAGTTTAGTGTGATGAATCTTGGATCACGGTGAAATATGGCGTACAAAGCTTGATGTGCCGAGCTTAAAGCTTGACGAGCTCAAAGCTTGACGAGCTCAAAGCTTGTTGTGCCGAGCCTTAAGTTTGACCTTGTCAAACTTAACGTGTCGAGCTCAATAAGATATCACGAGATTAATGAGTATGAATATAATTGGAGAGCTATGATTTTAACTTGATGACAAGACTTCGAGTTTCTCGAGAAAAGTTACAACAAAAAAGAGGAGCGAAAGCTCCACCAAAACTCATCACCCATCTCGTTCCATATCTCCGACATTCCAGATAAGTATCTATCATTTATTTATTAAGTTCCTTATATAATTAATACTTCAATAAATTATTCAATCGTTCAACCTTAGATGTTAGTTATTATTTATTAAGTTCTATGGTCATATAAAATCCGACAATAATTTACCTTGGAGCACAGATCGTAGAACCATTATTTGATACTTAGAACCCCTTATACTTAGTGTTCATTTGTTATTGATTCTGGTTTGGCGTCATCATCTTACAGTTAGTCTTACAAACGTTGCAAAAACTGTAAGTCGATCACTCGCATCAACTTCGTTTACCGATCTAAAATTTAACCGAGTTTAATATTTCACATAAAGTCTCGGTAGACCGAGCTTGAATTGTGAACCGAGTTTACCTCGCCTCTATGAAAAGTTTCATAGATAACAAAAATTCAAAATTTTTAAGCTATTTTTCAGGTCATATAAGTTTACAGGATGACATTAAATGCGCCTTGATCCAAAAGAACTTCACTTTTTAAATTAGTCTGCCGAACTCGAAGATTCGCCGAACTATGGGGACTAACTGTTGATACCGGATTTAGCACCCGACAAAAAGCCCACTTGGATCAGGCCCAACTTGTCAGAAGGAAATAAGAAGATAAGTAAGAATATCGTGACTGTTAGAGAGAATAAATGAAATATCGAAGAATCATGAAGATTACCTAAAATCTAGGAGATATTTATGTAAAGATCTAAATAAAGATCATTTTCCCTCTATTATAAAAAGACATAGACATTAAACCTAAAAGGGAATCTTTTTTTCTCTGAGGTAGATCGACATGTGATCTAACTCATAAACCCCATTATTCAATAAAATACTTTTTTCATAGTACAACCCACAAATTCAGGTTTGACCTAAACTAGGTACAATTCTTGAATCAACAAAGGAGAAGTAGTTATTAATAACAGCAGCACTAAATAAAAATGGCTAATTTGCTAGTAATTCACTAATAGGGTCAAAATTAGGTAGATATCTATTGGTGTATATTATTAGATTGTTGGTAACAATATACATCACTACACCCCATTACACCCTTCTCTCTTTGACCATGTCGATTACGTTTAATTTTTTTTCTATTTTTTGAACTTCACCCGTCTTCCTCTTTTTACAAATTAAAGCATATAAATTAAAATAATTAAATTCTAAAATCTTATCAAAAAATATATTTTTCTACATCTAACATGATTTTAATTATTCAAAATGGACTTATATTTTATGAAATAGTGACTAGTGACATAAACTCTAAAATCTAAACCCTACACCAAAAATTTTAACCCTAGAAAAATAAACCCTAAACATAAAATATAAACCAAAAACACAAAATATATACCTTAAACACCTAAATAAAAAAATAAATCCTTAACACAAAATATAAACTGCAAACAAAAAAATATAAACCCTAAACAAAAAAATAAACCCTAAACACACAATATAAACCCTAAACGCAAAAATAAACCCTAAACACAATATATAAACCATAAACACAAAATATAACCTCTAAAAGAAAATATATAAACTCTAAACACAAAAATATAAACTTAAAAAAAACATAAACCATAAACACAATATAAACCTTACACCCAAAATATAAACCCTAAACTAAATAATATATATTAGTAGTCTGAGTACCTGAAGTGAATAGTTAGACTATCATAGAATGAGAGGTGGAAAAAATAAATGAGTGATTGAGAGTGAAAGAGAGAGAGAGAGAGAGAGAGAGTCCAAGGGTAAAAAAGAATATGAAAAAGGAACAACAATACCTATACTATAAAAGCTAATAAAACTAATTATAGGTGTAATTCTTGTTAGAGAAAATTAGTCAGAATGACCCAACTTTTAACTTTAATTGCTTACATGACCCTTGGTTGGAGCCCTTACTAGTCTAACCCAACATTTTGTGGAAAAGGTCGAAAACACCTCTGTTTTTCAAAAAACTACAATTATGCCATTTCGATTTAATTTTGAAAATAAATTACATTACTTATACATTAAATGATAAAATTGATTGCCGATATTTTTGTCGCCTAATTTGTTGTCAATTTTTGAAACCTAACTTCTTTCCAACTTTTGAAACTTGAACCGTCGCCGTCTTCGCCGTCTTCCAATTCGTCTCCGTCGCCGTCTTTAATTTCGTCTCCGTCACAATTTTCGTCTTCCCCGTTTTTATTTTTAAACTTTTTCTCTATGTTCGTCTCCGCCTTACGTCTTCATCCTCGCCCTCGGTTCAAGGCTATTCGAGACCTCATATTCTCTTGTACCGTGTTCGTTTTTGCTGTTTTTGTCGTCCTCCCCGTGACATCGAAGGTGAGTAATGTTGATGTTGTTCTTCGCAGTTTTATAATTTCTATTGTAGTCTTTTATTCGCTATTGGCGATTTAAGAAACTCAGAAATTTATTTGTTCATTGCAGAATTTATAGGTGTTTAGTTTAGTTGTAGGTTTTCGTTTCCATTGCAGATTTTTTTTTATTTTTCCGTAACAGATTTAATTAGTTGTCCGTTGCCGATTAATTAATCTGTCAATTGTAGATTTTTGGTTTAATTGGAGATTTAATCACTTCGACATTGCAGATTTATGATTTTCCATTGCCGATTTATGTTGATTGACATATTGTGCATTTTGTTGGTATATACCGTATTGATTGATGATGTCTTCTTATATTTACACAGGTATGGCCGGATATCCACCTAAGTTGTATCCTATTATTGAGGAGGTCGGTGATAGAAGCATCAACCACTTCTCATATTGCAAAAGGCTTCTTGACAACAAAAGCAATATATGGGAAGATGCTTGGGAAGCGGTGAAGGAAACATTATTTGGTTTTTTTTCTTGAAATTGGCAGACATGAGCTATGTATTCTCCTCTGCAATAGTTAGATATTTTTTTGCCATCAGGTAGCTATGAACAATACACATGAGTTATTGTCTACAATTAACAATATGCCAATAAGGTTTTCTCTCAACGAGTTTGCTGAGATAAAGGACCTTAATTGCGAGTCATGTGACCCAGCAGACGCATGTGATACTGATCATCATGCGTTTTGGCAAAAAATGGGAAAAGCTGATGGGGAAGTTCCATCCCTTGACGAGTTAGATAGAATATTCTCACGTGTTAAACTTGGGAAATGAGATCTAAGGGAAAGGATGATGTTGTGTAGGTTATGTTGCATCCATGTTTTCATTTTTGGCATTCATGCAAGTTGAAGGATTCCCTTAACCCTTGCGAAGAGAGTCGTTGATGTAGATAATTTTGACAAGTATTCCTGGGGTAGAGAAGCTTTCACCTATTTGGTAGATTCCATTAGGACTATCGACTTCCAGAACTCGTCTCAAACCATTCAAGGTTTGATTCATGTTGTTTACATATGGGTGTTTGAGTCAGTTCCCGGTTTAGGAGTTTTTGTGGGGAATCGAAGAGATGTCAGTGAAGGACCATCTCTTCTCCATTGGCAGGGTTCT
>OVBE01017021.1:0-10630 GCA_900406425.1 Iberis pinnata | reverse complement strand
ATAACCAACACTGCAGGACATCACGCGCGTCCTCAATCAGCAGCTTGATGAAACAACGTATCTCCAGGCCGAGTCAACGAAGTTGAAGCTCTGATGCATTGACATGAAAAATTTGTTCGAGCAGACAACCACTCCAACTGGATTTCATCGAGTCAATACAGATTTATTCGAGATCGATCCAACACCACACGAAGTTGCACTAAGAATGATCCCTAGATCAAATGCGCACATATTAAGCGATAAGCTCAGTAGCATAGATAGAACGAGTAGCTCTCAATTTTCTCGTAACGACACGCTATCAAATTCACAAACAATTCATCATTCACGAAACAAAAATTACCTAAATACAAAGACTCTTATAAAGTGCTCTTTTAGCAAGTTAAAAAACATTTTAGTACCTTATTATCCAATTTTCTTTAGTCCAAAAAATATTAGTTCTCATTGTATAATTATGGTTCTAGTTATGGATGATGTAGAGCTTAACAACAATATGAAAAGCCTCCCGATAAGTCTATTAGAAGCCACATTAACCTAGCCAAATTAAACATAAAAAGTGACGTTAAAAATTAACGGAACCATTAATTTTATTTAACGTATGACTTTTTATGGTTAATTTGGCCAAGTCAACACATATTTTGGAGTTTTTTTAAAAAAGAGAAGATTGTCAGGTTTAATTTGACATTTAAGCAAAACTTCAATGTTTGAATGACCTTTTTCCTAACATAAATTAGAGTAGTTTTGTAAATTGAGTATTTTCTATTCTTTATTTTGGAAAATAGATACTTTTGTTTTTTAATTTGAAAAATATGTACTTTTTAATTTGTAAAAATTGTATTTTGTTCATTTATTCGAACAATTCATTATCCATAAAATTAATTCACCTTTCACAATAACAATTAACAATCATCATTCACAAACAAATCATCATTCACAAAACAAAAATTACCTAAATACAAAGACTCTTATAAAGTATCATTTTAGCAAGTTAAAAAACATTTTAGTACCCTATTACCCAATTTTTTTCGGTCCAAAAAATATTAGTTCTCATTGTGTAATTAGAGTTCTAGTTATGTATGATGTAGAGTTTAGCAACAATATGGAAAGCCTCCCGATAATTCTATTAGAAGCCACATTAAAATATGTATTTCAAAATTTAAATATATACACATGTATATATATATATATATAATTCTCATGATGAATAAAATTTAACGTTTCACTTTTTTATGTTTAATATGACTATATTAAAATTTTTTATGAAAAGAGAATTGTCAAGTTTAATATGGCTATTTCGCCAAACTTAAGAGTTTAAATGATATTTTTGCAACACTAGTTTACATTTTTTTTATCACATAATATATCAATTGTAGAGAGAGTAAAGGCCCCGACCATGTTTAAAGCTAGATTGGCATAACTTTTTGTAAGACGTTGCGTTATATATGCGTTGTGTCAACGCCCATCAAGTAAATATACACACGTGTGAGTTGTGTATGATAACTGTTTTTAAAGGCTATGATATTACGCTGGAAATGGAAGAGTTTGTTTGTGTAATTATTTTTCTTTACGTGAGTTTATTTATTTATTTTTTTTTTTTGTCAAGTCATGAGTTTGTTTGTTTAATATTAGTGAAATATCACTAGACAGTACTTGAAAGTTTTTTTTCTAACTTGAATCAAAATACAATATATCATAATTTAAGTTCAAAATAACAATAATAATTTTTATGTTAGTTTTCTTGTTTAATATTAGCTAAATATCATTGAACAATATTTAAAGTTTTCTTAAGTATTTTGAACTAATCAATAATTTTGCTTGTTTTTTTTTTTACGTGAGATTGTAGCAACGATGGCATCACATAATTTCATCCGAAGATCAAGAAATACCGACATAGATTTTCAAGAGTACGAACAAATGGAGAATGAAGTGTTTGGTTTCTCAGATTCTGATGACGATGAAGAACCACAAAGAAGAGATTACGTGCCTACAGGTGATGCATATATAGCGGGTATCATAAACAACATTGCAAATCAGATTCGGAGCACTCGTAGATAGATTTTTTAACTCTTATTTTGTTTCACTCTTTAATAATTTTTATAAATAAATGCATTAGTTTTATACTTTTGAAAAAATAGCTCTCAGCTTCTGCTCTCAGCTCTTGCTTTTAGCTTCCGTTTTCAGCTCCTGCTTCTGCTATTTATCGCTATACCAATCGTGCTTTTAATATAACTCATTTGATTCGGTTACATTCGGCCAATACACTTTTATTCGGTTGACTAATTTTCACCTATTAGTTTGATTATGGCTTGTATGAGTTACAATGTAATAACCTTATCAACCTAATTCCAAAGACAAGGACGTTTGTTAAAATTCTCTCTCTAAATTTTTTCTCTCCCCGTATTCTTTTTCGAACTCATTTCAAAGCTAACCGGCGAGAGGAGAAGACGAAGAGATCTTCGGCCGTTCTTCTGAGCACAACCTCTCGTTCCCAGCGCCTGCTCGCCGGCGGTTTCGCCGGCGGTCTCTCCAGCTCTCCCTTTTTCTGGCGGTTTGTGGTGATTGGTCGTCTTGTTGACTCGGAAGCGCTATGAGATCCCGGTGACGACTGGGTTTTCTTGGCGGTCGGCGCGGTGGTTCTCCTCCCACACAGCCTCTGGTGCTCCCCTCTCTCCCTTCGCCTCCGTCTCCGGCAGGACTAGTCCGGATCTGGTCCTTCCTCATCGGTGGTGGTCCTCTTCTTTGCTTTGCTCTCGTCTTTTCCCGTCTGGTCTCCGGTGGTGGGAGATCCTAGTCTCCCGCCTTTACTGTTGTTCCAGAGCTTCCTGCGGTGGTTTCGGTATGGACCTTTTCAGGCGGCTCTCATGGCTCCTCTGCTCCTCCTCTCATCGGCACTAGGCGCAAGTGGAACTCTCGCGGTGTGGTGAGCCGGCGAGAGTTTTTGGTGGCCAGTCGTTGCGGTGGGGGTGCGACGGAGGTTCTGAAGTCGTTTCTCATGGTGCTTGCGACAACAAACTTGTCGGTTTGGGGGAGACCGGCATGTGGTTTGTTGGGAAAGCCTTTGTTTCTCGTCTTCTCATATGCATTAGACGGCGGCGGTTCGGGCTGAAGACGGCAGCGATAGTTTGAAGCTAGGGTTTCAAACTCTTCTTTCTTGTTTTTGGGCTGGATTGTATGAGCTTTAGGGTTTGGGTGTTAGCCCATTTTGTGAGTTAGGGGTCCGGTTCTGTTTGTTATTTTGGGCTTCGGCCCAAAAAAATTTTCTCTTCTTTGAAGAGAATAATGGTTTTAGAGGGCTTTTATTTTTTTGGGCCTTCTGATAGTTTACCAAAGCTAATTTATTAGATGGTGTAATGGTTTCATTTCTAATGAATATTTACATTTTATCCAAAAAAAAGCAAACTTAATAAAAATTACATCAATTACTAACTACTCGTTGAAATCAACATAGAAATGAATTAGCTCCAACAAAACTCTCTTTAAACTAAGTTTTGTTTCCAAAACTTAGTTTACTTGTTGCAGAGAAAATTTCAAGCTTTTTTTCTCATATTCTCAAAGGTCTCTCTCTTCAAGGATTTTGTAAAAATGTCTGCAATTTGTTCATGTGACTCGCAATGTTCAAGTGTTATCTCACCATTGTTAACTAGATCACAGAGAAAATAAAACATGACACCTATATATTTTCATCTTCCATGACACAAGATTCTTAGATAGCTTGATGGTGGAAGTGTTGTCGCATATAATCATTGTACTCCCTCCTACATCATAACTTAACTCAACAAGATTTCTTCTAAGCCAGATGGCTTGACAGGCACACATAGAGGCAGCTACATACTCTGCATAAGTTGTCAATAAAGTGACAATGAGCTGTTTTTTTTTAACACCAAAATCACTGTTTGCGTAGACAAGCAAATTTCCAATTGCTCCTTTCTTGTACCATATACCAAAATCAATAGTGCCTTTCAAATATCTTAGCACTCTTTTAGCAGCTTAAAAGTGTAAATCAATGGGTTTAGACATGTAACGACTTAACATACTTACAGAGAATTGCAAATCAGGTTTAGTTGTTGTGATATACATTAAGCTCCCAACAATTGGCTTGTAGAATGTATCATCTATTCTCTTTCCTTCTGTATCCATATTCAATCTACTTCCTGGCAGTAGAGGGTTTCTTACTGCATTACAATCTTTCATATCAAAATGCCTTAAGATCTTAGAAGCATACTTTGATTGAGAAATGTGTATTCCATCTGCATTCTGTAAAACCTCTATTCTCAGGAAATACCTCATTTACCTAAGTCTGTTATATCAAACTCATTCTACATTGAAAGCTTGAACTTGTTCACTATAGATTCATTATTTCTTGTGTAAATTAGTTCACCACGTAAATACTGACATACAACCAATTACATGATCCATCTGTCGTTAGAAACAATGTGTCTTCATTCTGGGACTTCACAAATCATTCTCTAATAAAATATTCTTTAATTTCTATTGAACCAGGCTCATGAAGCTTGTTTCAAACCATACAGAGCTTTATGTAGCTTACATACGTTCTCTTCTTCTCCCTTGACTTCATAACCTTTTGGTTGTTAAATGTACATATCTTCTTTGAGTATCTCATGAAGAAACACATATTTTACATCAAGCTGATAAACTGTCCAAGCTTTCTGAGCAGCAATATCCAGAATGATTATAATTGTGTTCATTCTAGCTATTGGTGCATATACCTCTGAGTAATCAATTCCATGTTTATGTAAATACCCTTTTGCCACCAAGCGAGCTTTGTACTTGTTGATATTTCCATGTTCATTAAGCAGCCCGGTCCAAAGGTTTAAGATGCCCTAATCTATAAAAAATATTTGTGCCCTTTGTAGTATAATTTTTTTTTTAAAAAAAAACTGGGCCCTTAGAAAAAAAAATTCCTAAAATTTTTCCCAATCAACCTTGGGCCTTAAGCCTAGGCTTATATGGCTTATGCCTTGGACCGGGCCTGTCATTAAGCTTAGTCTTGTAGATCCATTTATCTCTAATGCACTTAGCTCTTTCTGGCAGAAGTTCATGACTCCAAGTCTGATTTCTCATGATTGAGTTTATCACTTCATTTATGGCTTCTCCTTTTCTCTGCTTTTTCAAAATTGTTTGGATCACAATAATTAATGTTAATCATATTTTATTCTTCAGTTTCTCCTTCTTCTTCATTCCACATCACATAATCATCAAAATATGAAGGAGGTATTATATTTCTTCTTCCTCTAATGGATTTGATGATTCTCCTTGTGTTTCAACTCCACTTTTTGTTTCAGCAGCACCTTGTGTTCCAACAGCACCTGTTTCCAATGCTTCAGGTTCTCCATTCAGTTATTCTATATTTTGCTATGGTTGCTCAGTTTCTTCATCATCACTGCCTTTTTCTTTGCTTTCTTCACTTAAGCTTTCATCATCATTTCAACTTAGTTCATCATTAGAATTTTGATGCCCAAATACTTCCGTTTCCCAGTTCCAGCCTTTTGTTTCTTCAAATACCACATCCTTGCTGATAATCGCTTTCTTGGTTTTAGGATTGTATAGTCTGTAACCTTTTAATTCTTCAGAGAAACCAATCAAAATGCATAATATGCTCGTATCATCCAACTTCCCTCTTCTTTCATATGGAATATGTGCATATGCCATACTTCCCCATACTTTGAAGTGCTCCACATTTGGTTTTACTCCGCTCCATGCTTCTTGTGGGGTTACATCTTTCACAGCATGAATAAGACATATGTATAAGATATAATTTGTCCACAACACAACTTATGGCCAAAAGATTCTTGGTAAACTTCTAGTGTTAAGCATGAATCTAACCATGTTTATGACTGTGCGATTCTTTCTCTTTGCTATCCTATTTTGTTGAGGCGTGTATGTAGTGGTTAGTTATCTATGTATCCCATTCTCTTTACAGAAATCAGAGAAATCATTTGAAGTAAACTTCCCTCCTCTCTCAGTTCTCAAACATTTCATGTTCTTTTCAGATTCAATCTCCATCTTTTTCATGAAAGATTTGATATGTGTGATGGTTTATGATTTCTCCTTCAGTAGGTACACCCATGTTTTTTTGCTAAAATCATCTATGAAACATAGGATATACCTTAATCACTTGTAGAGCTGAGACTGATTGGGCCATATATGTCATAATGTATTAACTCAAGAACCTCTTTTTCTCTCCGTGAGCTTTTCTTTGGAATTGGTTTTCTTAGCTGCTTTCCAACTAGACATTCCGAGCAAGTGAATGTTTGAGTGTTGAAAAGTGGAATCCCTTTCACCATTTCCTTTTTTTGCAATGTCTTCATTCCTCGATGACTCAATTGCTTGTATATTTTATGCCACAATCATGGTGTATCCTCTGCAGATACTTGTAGACATTTCTGCTTTGATTCTTCATTTACTTTGGTTTGATCTATTAGTAGAAACATTATGTTGATAATTATTTTGCTCTGAGCAATCAAACCTCTTTCCTCATGAATAATCTTGCAAGTTGGTTCTTGGATATGATGGTTAACTTTTTCTCTTGAAGCTGGCCTAGACTCAGAAGATTATTCTTGAGTTCAAGTATGTAGTAGACATCTCTGATCATGTAAGAATCTTTATTCACCATTAACATTACATTTACTTTCTCAGTTACTTCCATCTTCTTGTTATTTCCCATCTTTATTGAGTATCTGAAACTTGAGTTTAAAGTTGTGAACACATCCTTGTCTCCACTCATGTGGTTTGAGCATCCTGAGTCAAGAAACCAGACTCTATTTTTCACACTTGATTATTTTCATGTGAATGTCATATGCATCATGTCTCTACATCATCATTTGAATATGTTTCAGATTTTTCTTCCACTTCTTTAATGAACGCAATCAACAACATTGGTTCATTTTCGTTGAAGTCTGCATAATTTTCCTCTTCTTCCCACTTTGGACACTCATTCTTGTAGTGACCTAGACGATGACACTTATAACATTCTATTGTGGTTTATCCATGACAATTATGCCTTGTCCTCTTCCTCTTCCTCTTGTTCCAGAGCCTCTTTCATATGACACGTTTAATATGTGTTCATCACTCCTCTCATTTTTCTTAAGCTTTTGCTCATGTACAACTAATAAACTCTATAGTTCATCTAAGTTGGTGGTTTCTATATCCTTTAATTAAATGATACCATCACATGCATGAATTTTTCACTCAAAGTTATGAGAATTTTTTCTACCACCTTTGTATCATTTAAGGTTTCCCCATTGCTCCTCATTTGATTTGTAATGACTAACACACGAATAAAGTACTCCTCTACTTTCTCAGACTCTTTCATCCCTAGAACTTCAAAAACTCTCCTTAACTTCTGCATCAGAGATCTTTTAACCTGGACATTTCCTCCAAATTTCTCTTCATAGATTCCCAAATGATTTTAGATGATTTCCTGTCTAAAATATGCTCAAAAGTGATTCTATCAGTAGATTTATAGAGATAATGCTTCATCCTATGATCATTTGATCTGGCATCTTCAAGCAACCCTCTTTGTTCATTTGGTCGGATTGTTGTGCTCGGTGGTTCCTCAAAACATGTCTCAACGATCTTCCATAATCCTTTGGCTCCGAAGAAATTCTCGATGACCTCACTCCAATGATCCCAATGGCCATCAAATTGAGGAAGTTTCATCTTGTGATCTTCCATATTCTCTGTAATGATTTGAAGCTGTGACTTCTTGTTCTTTTCCAGAAAACACGAGCTCTGATACCAATTGTAGAATAAACTACTTAATGTGTTTCTAAAAATGTACTTTCATTGATAATCTAATTGGATTTTATATTTCCCTACAACGTAAAACAAAAGTTCCTAAAAATCAGCTGAATAAAACATAACAACTAAACAACTATGAACCATTACATTAATATTTATAAAAAAATAAGACTTAGTCAAATTACATCTACGACTAACTACGTACTTGTTGAAATAAACTTAGGAATGAATTAGCTCCAACAATCATATAATTACAGAAAAATAATAAAGATGTTCTGTTAAAAGGACATGAAAGAATGGAACGTATAGGACCTCAACTTTTCAGTCTTTCACTTACATAGTTCAAGTACCGAGCTCTCATGAAACATGAAGAGATTTTTAAATGCTTTCATCTAAATAAAAAAGACAAGCAATGCAACAATTTAATATATTACCTTGGTCTGAGGCTGATCCGAGCTACGTTATCATCTACTTTATTCCTCACTTTTTCTCCATGTCTTTTTAAGTCCAAAGAAATTTGTCAATTTTCATAGGCAAAAATATGATTTTATTTAGGAAAATACCATTGTATAACCTTATTATACTTTAAATTAAGAGTATATCACATATTCCTAGGTCCTCTCTCTCCACAAACATTATACAAAATATTCGGTTTAACCCATACGTAGTGACAATATACCTACTAAAGATAGCTTCACTTTGTCCACCTACATTATAGGTAGTCAGACTATTATTTTTGGTAGTCCGTATATTTTGGGGTTTAGAGTTTATATTTTTGGGTTTATGATTTATATTTTGGGGTTTAGGGCTTATACTTTTGGGTTTACGGTTTATATTATGGGGTTTAAGGTTTATATTTTGTGGGTTAGAGTTTATATTTGGGGGTTTAGGGTACCCTTTATATTTTAGGATTTAGGGTTTATATTTTGAGGTTTAGGGTAATATTTTGGGGTCCATGACTTATATTTTAGGGTCTATGATTTATATTTTTGGATTTATGATTTATATTTTGGAGTATAGGGTTTACATTTTGGGGTTTAAGGTTTATATTTTGTGTTTAAGATTTATATTTTTGTGTTTAGAGTTTGTATTTTTTATGTTTAAAGTTTGTATTTTTGTGTATAGAGTTTGTATTTTTGTGTTTAAGGTTTATATTTTGGGCTTAGGATCTATATTTTGGGTTTAATGTTTATATTTTTGGGTTTAGAGTTTATATTTTGGGTTTAAAGTTTATATTTTGGGTTATGATCACTATTCAATATTTTCTAAAATATAAGTCCATTTTGATCTTGTTAGATGTGAAAAATATGTGTTTTGTAAATAATTTTTTTGTTATTTTAATATTTGAATTTTAATGTTGTAATTGGTTATAACATGATGAGTGAAATATAGAAATATTAAAAATAAAAAACAGTCTCGAGAGAGATAGATAAAGATAAAGAGAAAGAGAGATTGAAGGGTTAAAGAGAGATAATGGTGGAATAATGTATTCAAATATATATTCTTAATTACCCACCGATAGATGAATATTGGTGCAAATAGCCCTTTTATTTAAATATTCTTTTAAAAGCTTTTTGTCTAGTTGAGGATGGAAAAGTATAGTACTTTAAGCTCTTTTTCTTAGTGTCATGGGTTAAGAGCAATTTTCGCACCCTTTCAATAAAATCACATACGTAACTGATGCATGTTTTACATAATAAAGTAGTTGCATATCTTGTAACGTTTAGGGAAATACCCTTAAGAACGATTAAAGAACTAACCTATCTCACGCAAGAGATTTCATCAGGTGTAATGGTGCATCCTGGGTCAGAAATTGAGAGACCATGAAATTTATAAGTGTCCATCTCAAAGGTATGCACAGTTAATGGCATGGTAATGTTGAACATACCACTGTGTAGAAAATGGCTTATAGGAATCAATATACGCAAGCAAAATATAATTAAATTCACAAGATGCAAAATGCTTGTTTGGGAAGTGTTGGTGACAAAACGCAAGAAAGAAAATGTGTTGATGAGAAACTCTTTATTTCAAGCTTGTAAGAGAAAAGCGTTGAAGAGATGTGAAGAAGTTTTCCCTCTTGCAAACAAGGGAGGCTGTTAAAGTAATGCTATTATCTTTGATTATGAGGGAGGTAAAGAAGAAACTCAAGTGGTTCATAATAAACAAAAATCAGTTCAAGAAGGTTCATAACCAAGTAACCAAGTAAAGAAGAAATTCAAGTGGTTCATGACCAATGAGAATAAATTGAAGAAGGTTTAAGACGAAGTAAAGAAGAAACTCAAGAAGGTTCATGACTAAGGATAATTGATTCACGAAAGTACAAGACCAAAGAGATCATGAATGATTTATGAAAATGTATAATGGTTTAAGAAAGACCTCAAGATTCATTAGCCCATAATATGTTGTGATGTTCGAGTACCAAGGCAATGCAATGCTAAGGTCTAATACAAAAAAGGCAACAACCATGTGTGTGCATTTCAATCCATTTAAGAAAAATTAAGGAACAAACCAATATGTTACATAAACTTAGATCATAAATGAATCACTCAAAGTGGAATCATTTTAATTCATATTCAGATGATAAAAAGTGGAATCAACCCAATAGAAGCTCAAACGAAGAGTTATTCAACTTACAAATTAGATGACTCTCAACATACCTAAGTTGTACATAAATGCATTTTTGGAGGATTTCATTCAAACTAGAAGGAATGAAGCTATGAAACAAAGTTATCATACAATCTTAAGCTAAATAAGACTCGATACCAGTTGAAATGAAGTCAATATCATTTTTGGTTGAGAAGATATCAACTGTCTAAACAAAAAAGTGAAACAAGGCAAGTGTGGCATGTTTGGAGCAACATCAAGATCTGTA
>OVBE01017020.1:0-10632 GCA_900406425.1 Iberis pinnata | reverse complement strand
GACATTCAAGTAGTCTAGGATTACTTGCTAGATAGGAGTAAAAACCTGTTTATCAAAGTCCATCGAAAGCGCAAGCGAAATCGGACCTTGCATCAATGTCGTTATGGGTTGATTTAAAAAAACATCCCTGTTTATTTATTCTTTCGTGCAGGTCTCAAATTACTTCGGAATATTATAGGATATTTCCAGCGACTACACCCCAATACAGAACGTTGTGTTCGTCTTGACGTTGGTCGAGTCATGGTTGTCATCAATTTGGATAACGAGCTCACTTCCGAAATTAAGTTAACGGGCATTGAAACTCCGATTCTGGTCACCTTCGCATGGTTACTACCTAGATGCAAAGCTCGTCGTTGTTGGGGTCACACAAACCAAGCCTGTAAAAAGAATGCTCAAGGTGTTACAACAACAATGGAAATCGCACATACCAGAGTGCTCGATCATGTCCAAGACACTATGATTGATACAAATGCAGTGCCGTTCCTAACGTTTTGAAGGCCGCAAGCTCGGAAAAAGGGCCGTTTGTATATTTTCATAATAATTTATTATTTAATTAAACGTAAATATGTTAAGCAAAATTTAGAAAGTAATAAAAAAACTAGTACATCATTCTTGAAATATGATTCTTCTTGCATTTCTATTTGCAAACTCATTCATTATGTTTGAATATTCAAGTTTTTCAGCTATATCCCTTTCAATCGATAACATTGATAATCCATTAAGTCTTTCCTGTGACATAGTTGATCGTAGATACGATTTTATAAGCTTCAACTTCGAAAAACTTCTTTATGCAGATGCAACTGAGACCGGAATTGTCATCTTTTTAAAAAAGGATTAGAATAGTTCTAAGGCAAAAAAAAGGAAAACAAAAGAGAAAAAAAAAGGAAAACAAAGGAGAAAAAAAAGGAAAACAAAAGAGAAAAAAAAAGGAAAACAAAAGGAGAAAAAAAAAACAAGCGTACAAAAGGAAAAAAGGCTGTGTTCGTGGGGAATGGGGACCGAACCCTCAACATGTGGACGCACAAGTAGAGCACCACCACTAGACTAAAGGGAACTCTTGTACCTGAAGGCCGATTTATTTTATATAAAAACAAGGGCCGCACGCCCAAGCTTGGCCAGCTTGGGCTCAAGGCCGGGCCTGTACAAATGTTACCATAAATTCAAGAGAGATCGATGCCACTTTGAATAACATTACTACCAATGGAATATCAGCACATGCCGTGAATTCTTTTGTGGCCACTAAGGATCAAACACAATCAGACACTGTTGTGAATTCTTTTGAAGCTGCTAAGGATCAAGCTCATGATACTACTCCTCAAACTGATGACACTTAATCGCCATCTACTGCTCTAAACATGCCTTCTCTTCTTGCAGGTCCCTTCTCGGATCTAGCATCTTCACACATCATTATCGAAGCGTAATCAATAAACTCTGTTTCGCTAAACGAGCCAGCATTAGAACTACTTGATGGAACGTCCTCATCAACTCAACACTTGCCATCTACTCACGAGGACTTGACGATGTAACTCAATGTTCATACCAGCTTAGACATACCCGACACCCAAGCTGAAACCGAATGGACTACCGTGAAAAGACATAATCGAGCTTCTTCCCTCTCTCCCACTAAGCTTGCTTCTATTGATCCTGCAGCTATAGTCACGTTCTCACCATCTCATTTCTTTTTCCTTGCAGATAATAAAGAGATCGGTGATGAAGACAAAGAAGAAGGAAATAGACACCGATCTACCTGCACCTAAAGACACATCAATCATTGGACTTTATAGTACCCACACAAAGGCTACCGTAAAACCGTAAACCAATAAAAAAATTGACCACCAAAAAGAAAACTAATGTCTCCTTATGGAGATAGTAATGATCATGTCTCTATTCGCCTGGAATACCAGAGGCTTTAACCAGCCTCATAAACACTCTATCATTTGTCATTGGCTTCATGCTACTAATCCATAATTTGGTTGTTTGTTAGAAACTTGAGTTCAATCTCACAATAATACCAAATTCTAGAGTTACAAGAACCGTAATCAGTTGTGAAGTGATAAGAAGAGGGGTGACAATGACACCCTCCTTTGTCATTGGCTTCATGCTACTAATCCATAATTTGGTTGTTTGTTAGAAACTTAAGTTCAATCTCACAATTTTTTACGTGTTTTACACGTAGCTCTGCCTAGATGGGACTCTATTCACAATTATGAAACTCATCGTCTAGGACGTATATGGGTTTGTTGGAAGGAGGGTGTCATTGTCATCCCTCTTTTTATCACTTCACATCTGATTACGGTTCTTGTAACTCTAGAATTTGGTATTATTGTTCTGATCTCCTGTGTTTATGCCTCTAATTTTCAGGCCGATCGGGTTCACCTGTGGAATGCCCTACTGGAAAGTCATCTGCTTTACGGTCCATAGACAATCCCTTGGCTTATCATGGGTGACTTTAATGAAATTCTTTCCTCTTCAGACCACTCAAATCAACCTTGTGGTCAGCGTCTGTTGGGAATGCTACAGTTTCAAAATCTTATCAACCGAATGGATCTTGCAGACTTATCCTATGTGGGACCTCGCTTCACCTGGACGAACCGTAGAGCTGATGACCCTATCGTAAAAAATCTGGATTGAAAACTTGTTAACAATGCATAGTTGAGTGGCTTTCCTCGCTCTTATGCGGCATTCAAGGCTAACGGAGTATCTGACCATGCATGATGCATCATACATCTCTCACCTTATCTCTGTAACTCTCGCAAAACTTTTAAATTTAATAACTTTATAATTGATCACCCCTCCTTTATGCATCTTATCGATGAAGCTTGGAAGGCGCATCCCACACTTTCGCACTCTCGTGTTGCTCTGCGGTTGTTCCATACTAAGCTCAAGAGTCTGAAGTCCACCATTCTCAACATCAATCGCTCATCCTATAGCAACCTTTCCAATCGCACTAGCTTCACTTATGATATACTCCGCGTCTGCCAGCACCAAGCTCTCTTAGAACCTTCCTCGCAACGGCTGAAGAGAGACTATATCAGCAAAAGTCTAGGATAACTTGGCTACTACATGGTGACCAAAACACTTGATTCTTCCACCACATTTAATCCTCGCGCTCAAGTTGGAATTCGATATGTCACCTTCACTACAAGAAGAGTATGCATAATTCGACCAATCTTTCCGATTAATAGGGTGGTCTCGAATTATTTCTCTAATTACCGACTAGGTTCCGACTAACAACGAGTTTTGTCGGGAAATAGTCGAAATAATTCTTGGTCGGAAAATAGTTAGAAAATTTTCGACCTCTTATCGACGAGATTCATTCATTGTCGTTGTTTAGTCGACATTTTTGGATTATTTTTTATTTTAAAAAACTATAATATTATGGTCGGCAATTAGTCTGTATAACAGTCTTGAAATTGTCGATTCCATTATCTCCTACGAAGCCATTGATGGAGCTTTACCTTTAGGTACACTCCCTTTTATCTCAGTACACGATATATACCCTAATCCCAACTCTCTTGCTTTTCAATTTCTCCATTCTAACATTTTCTCCAACTCTCTCTCGTTCTCATATTCGGTTTAACCCCATATTTCTCCAAAATCGAGCTTAAGTGCCTCCGTCAATGTCACCGAAATCGCTCTAAACAATGTTAGATTCTTTTACCGCTCGAGAACGCCAGAATAGTGTCGTTTCTGAGGAAGATCTCATTTTCATGAGTCACAACAAACACTGAAAAAGGGTTCGTGGTTGTAAGTGAAATGAGAGTTAGGATTTTTGGTGATTAATGTTAAATTGAAGAGAGAACATGTGTGCGGCGGAGGCATCGGTGATTGTGGTGAAATTGAAGTGGTGGATACGGAGAGATGGGACTGAGAAAGACGGTGGAAGAGGGTGGTACAAAATGTAGGGTCCAATGGCAACGAGATATATTACCCACCATTTACCGACTACTAGAACACATAGTCGGAAATTAGTGGGAAGTGTTACCGACAAAGCTCCGACCAATTATCCCGACCAAGTTCCGACTAATAATTTTGTCGCTTATAATCAACAATTTTCCAACTAATACACGTTTACGACCAAAAGTTACCGACACCTTCTTTTTAGTCGGAAAATGGTTTGAACAAGCTTTTTACGTCAATTTGCCGACTACATATGTGGTCGGAATATTAAATAATTATTATAGTGCTTGTCCTACCCTCGAGACGTGTAACAACAGACTTAACTGAAATAAAGGATGAAGTTGTTCACCACTTCTAGACATTCCTCTAGACTTCAGATCCTATTATACCCCTTGACTTTTCCTCTCTTGAAATTTTTCTTACTTATCGTTGTCCTTTGGCTGCAGGTGAACAACTAACTCGGCCTATACTTCCCAGCGAAATCCATGAGACACTATTTTCACTGCCTTATAACAAAGCTCTGAGACCGGATGGCTACACTGCAGAGTTCTACAAAGCAACTTGGTCGATAATAGAACCGGATTTTGCAACTGTTGTGCACTCTTTCTTTCTCTCTGGGTTTTTACCTCATGCGTGAATGCTACTCTAGTTTCGCTGATCCCAAAAGGAGATGATCTCCAAACCATCAAGGATTACCGTCCCATCTCTTGCTGAAACATCATCTACAAAGTCATCTAAAAAATCATTGCCAATCATCTCAAGCTACTTCTTCTTGATTTCATAGAACCCAATCAGAGTGCATTCATCAAAGATCGTCTATTACTGGAAAATGTAATTCTTGCCACTGAGATAGTGAAAGACCATCATAAGACGACCATTTCACTATAAGAAATATGACTATCGATAGCATCCGAGGATAGCGTTTTTTGTGTAACTGCTATTGTACATTGACACGAGTTTTATCCATAGCGTTTCATTTTTTGGACGCTATTTTTTCATTCCCGGGAAAACAAAAAAACTTAAGCGCGTAAATTTGCTTACAAAAACACTTAAAAAAACTTAAGCGCGTAAACTTAAGCGCGTATTGCAGACAATACAAAAACACTATGATACTTACAAAATCACTTAACTTTTTTTCAACATAATCAATTCGACTTAGTTATTTCTCTCTTTCTTCATTATTTTCATAAAATCTTCAGTGTATACGTTACTTCGGGACATTGTTGATCTCACCGATTCGAAGCCTATTGTTTAATCGAGAAGGTATCTTCCTCATATACTTCAGCTTTTAGTTAATTATAGGTCTATGTACATCGATTATGCGGTTTAGTTTATTTTGAGGTATCATCTACATACAAATTGTTTGAATTCGTTAGATGTGGAATTTAGCTAAAAATGTTATTTTTTATTCTCATTTCTGAAATGACAGTAAGGATGAGAGAAGGCTACACGTCGACATCCGACTCTGCTGGGGCCCGTCGTAGTAGACGTAACCAAGGCTTAGAGGCTATACCTGCATCAACATGGGGTAAAAATGCAGCAAGAGGAACTAAGACCAGGTTCTGTTATATTGTCATCTTCTAAGAACTCAATGCACAAAGATTTTTACGTTTTCGAGTCCTTAACTTTGACCATACTCACGCTGGGATCTAATACCCGAAATCTAGTAGAATCACTTTAGTTATATAGAACATACAACAAGATTTTAAAAACAACTTTAAGCATGCGCAAAGGCCTAGAAGCCGCCTTGGTAGAGTGGTCCAAACATGGCTGCAGAGCTGTTTTCTCTTATGTCAAAACAAGCTTAATACTTACCCAAAATCTGGTTTTTCTGTTTTTAGTAAGATCATGTGCTTCTCACGTGACTTCCACTTAAATCTTTTTGGGCTTCAATTGGGCTTGTCTCACACTTAATTCGAATTGTCCAGATCCAAGGAAGATTAGTAGTTATGAAACTTGTTTATACATTGTTACATATATAACTTGAGTACAATACTATGATGTTTATGTAAATGTTAGTATAATATGTAACTCTTAAGGTAATCTAAAACGATAACAGTAATATGATGTTTATATAAAAAAATATCATAGAAAACAAATATCATGGTAGAAGAAGCGGAAAAGATTATTTAAAATATTAGTATGTATACGAAAATATAACCATATGATTTTTTTATTTAAAAGAAGTTATAATGAATTAAATAAAAACGAACCGAGAATAACGAATTGCAAAACTTGAGAGAAAAGAAACATCGGTTTATTATTAAACCTTTATAAAGAGTTTTATTTATTTTTAGATAGAAGTTGCAGAGACTTAACAGGAAGAATAGCTTATATAAAGACCACGATCTTGAATTGACGTTTATGGGAAATAAGTTATTAAATGTTGCATTGTTTATTGACTTTTTTTTATAAATAATTACTGTCATTGTGACAAAAACATATTAAAAAATAAACTTCGGTTCGGCACTCGATTTTCGGTTTTTTCGTTTTGAAGATCAATTTATTTGGCTCAAATTTTTTAATTTCGGTCTAATTTTGGTTTTCGTTTAATTTTAGTAAGTTCGGTTCGAATAATAGAGATATGTTTATGTGTATAAAAAATAAGTATAGAAATCAGGATAACACATTATTTATTTAATTATTGACAAAAATATGTTTATGTGTATGATACGAAATCGATTTGCTATGCATTGCATGTAATCATTACATATGCGGAAAATGTATAGAAAATTTTTATAAAAAAACTAATAAAATTCATTTAAGAGACAATTTAATAATTTAATAACAGGAACTAAAACAATTTAAGTCACGCGTAGTTTGTGTTTCCCTCTCAACCCAAGATAAACTTTAATCCATATACAAAAGGGTAAACCCTAGTATTGCGCCATTTCAACATTACACACCATTTTAAAAATAACTTATTAATATATTATTAAAATAAAGGAAAATAAAATAAATATAAACGTCAGATACATCACATACATGTAAACCTATAAACCAAAATAAAATTAAACGTCATGAAAGACGAAACGACATTTAACGACACACATTCATAATACATGACTAAAACCATTATATATATATATATATATAATACATAGATAAATAATCCGTCATATTCTCATTATCTCCAGTTTTTTTTATATAAAAATCTCAAAAAGATGAATCACCTCCCTAAGATGTAGAAGACGATCCAGCAACTCTCTCACGGTTACCAACCAAAAAAAGGTACAAAACTATTCTCAAACTTATGAAGATTCAGCTACAATGTCTTGAAGATTTTCGTGAAACCAAAGTTAGAGCAATGGAGGTAGACGCGAAGATCTCCATGTTAGAGAAGATAAAAACACTATGAATTTCAATCTGGAAGAGGAGTTGAAGAGATTGAAAAAGAAAAAGAATACACCGATAACGAACTCAGCCACAATCACCGCTACGAAATAGATTGCAGAACATCATGTGTTAGATTTTTACGTTAAACACATTTAGTTTTTCATTTTTTTTTGTTTTAAAAGGTTTATATTTAGTTTTTCGTTCTTTTTCATTTTTTTTTCTGGTATGATTTATTTTTTATGTTTATGATTTTTAGTTTTTTTTAGTAATTCATGTTTAGTTGTTTCTTTTATTATAAATAACTTTGTACATATATATATTTTTTTTGTTAAAAGTATTATAAGTCAAGTTATCAGTTGCATATTTTACATACATGTAAAATAATAATAATATTAAAATAAAAATACTCGTAAAAACATAATTATAATTAAATTATATATAATTTGTAACTTAATAATTAAAAAAATACCCAAAAAATTACAAAAAGTTAACAATCATCAACTAACAACAATAACAACAAACAAAACAAACAACACAGAAAAAATAAAATGACAAAACGACCACCACCGATCATTTCCTCAAACACGCAAATTTCATCTCCATCTTCCATCATTAGTTGTAAATAAATAAATAAACAGTATAGATATCAAGGATAATTTTTTAAATGTATAGTTAAACATAATATTATATTAATTCAAGGAAGAGTACAAACCGAATAAGGAATTAAATCTGGTGATAGACGCTGGCCATGATAAATAAATCGAACATAGCCATATTATATGTTTTTATGTTTGCAATACCCATGCATCAATTTCTTGATTCTTGTATAAATACTGATATTAAATTTATATTCGACTCCCTCGTTTATGTTTTTAATCAATATTTTAAAAATAAAATTAAAATGTATATTAGAGGTTAAAATGTTTAAATATTTATTTGTCAAACAGAATAAAATAAATCTGTTGGTCCACAAGTTTTAGAATCACCCTCTTAACCTGATCGGTTTCAGGAGGTGGAGATCTCCTAGAAACACACGATTCTGCAGTAGTAATCGATGAACTCATTGTTTAAGAGAGAATAATGTTGCTTGATATGTTTGAGAGAGAGAGAGAAACTTTTAGTATGAAAATGCATCGTTGACAAACGATAATTTATAGAAAAAGAAGAAACATGTCGTTTATGGAAAAACCATAACTTTATCTCTATATTCCCATTTCGATGCTTATAAATAAACTTTTTAATTTATTATACCAACAATAAGTTTCGATAGCCATTAAAGTAAGTTATAATAATACCTTGTAGACTAAGTATTATGTTACCATAATGATATCTTTGAATACATTGCATATTTGACAGATCTTCATATTTAATAATTAATAGTATTAAAACAAAGAGATAAAAAAATCTGAATCAATTTTGTGTCGAATATCAACAATGGGTTCAGGAAGAACATAAGATATATTATCAAGTTTACCAGATCATTTTCGGGTCATAATAATATCTTTCTTACCTTTGAAAGATGCTTTAAATACAAGCGTTCTATCTAAGCGTTGGAAGAATATATGTTATGAAACGACCAATATCTCTTTCAAAGAATCCCAGGTCGTGAAATTTTCGGTCGCCAAAGATGAAGAAACCAGAATAGTCTCTAGGGCTTCGTTTATTTACTATACAATTGAGTGGGTGTCAAAATTCTCTGGTGAATGCATCAAAAGCTTTGAGTTTTGTCTCTCTAATCCGGTTGGTTTTGAATCAGAGATCAAGCTGCTGATCGACTTCGCGGTCTCTAAACAAGTAAAGTATCTAATTCTTAATTTCTCAAACAATACTCAAGAAGTAATAGAATCAAATATGTTTCCATTACCAGAAATTTTTTATAATATAAATTCTCTTTAGTTATTGAAGCTATTAGGTTATGAATTTGATCCATCAAGGTTTTGGAATTCGAATTCGATACAATATCTATGATTTGGTTGGATGAATCTCAAGAATATAATTTCTTTGATATCAAGGTCTCCTATTTTAAACTCTTTAACCATCGAAAATTGTTGGAACATTGGTCTTGAGATGATAACCGGATACAATAACCGGTTAACTGATTTGATATTCGAGAATTATGAATTCACCATGGAGTATTGTTGATACCAGGTTTAGCACCTCCTCTGAAAGCCCATTTCGACCCAAGGCCCAGCTGGACGCCGACGTGATGAAGGAGAAGGGCCCAGGAAGACAGAAGCAAGATGGGCCGACCTGACGAGCTGGGCTGTCCAGCTCATGGCCCATTAGGTTAAAACAATGTAATTAGAGTTTTCGCCTCATGTTCTCATATAAATACTCATGTAATCACTTCTAAAAGGATATATGAAATTCTTCTAAGCTTTGACCCACATAATCTAAGACCTAAGACCTTTCGTTAAGTCTTGATTCAACAGTTGGCGCCGACTATGGGGAATAAGCTAGAAGGCATTCGTAACTTACTTTTGCAGGAAGGAAAGCACCAGACAATGACCACGGGATCACAGGAGAAACAGCAGGACAACGTTATCGTTGAGCTGGAAAAAGATGACAACAACAAGAAGACAGCGGACGAGGCAGGAGCCGCAGAGCCAACCGCAGAGCCCACTATAAAGGACCTGCTGAAGCAGATGCTTGCGCAGCAAGACGAGACCGCGCGGCTACGAGCTGAATCCCAAACCCTAAAAGCACAGCTGGAAAGCATCGCTGCATCCACATGAGGGAGATATCTGCGTAACATCTCGCAGAATCTATTCGAAACATCCTACCAAACTCCTCCCGCAGGTGGAGGACGGGGACACATCAACCACATCAACTCCAGCAGATTCAGAAGCTCTACTGGGGACACCGAAATAAGAGAGCATATCCTACACGGAAAAGCCCCCGAAGATAAATGGGCAGCTCGGCGACTTTGAGTCAAAGCGGCAAGATACACCGTCATAGATGGGCAGCTCTACAAGCGATCAGCATCATGAATCCTACTACTATGCATCTCGGGAGACGACGTGCAAAGAGTTTTGTCTGAACTTCACGAAGGTGCAGGTGGAAGCCACTCAAGCGGACGTTACCTGGCATTGCGAATAAAGAAGCACGGACACTACTAGCCCACAATGTTGCAAGACAGCCATGAATACGCCAAACGATGCGAGATGTGCCAAAGACATGGACCGATGAACCATGCACCTACCGAACCGTTGAACGCATCCATCAGCCCCTACCCATTTATGAAGTGGGGAATGGACGTCGTCGGACCTTTTCCAAAGGGGACGAATAAGCATAAATTCCTGCTAGTTATGACTGAATACTTCACTAAATGGGTGGAAACCGAGTCTTACGCTTCGGTCAAAGCTAAACAGGTTCCATACTTAAAACACCACAAAG
>OVBE01017019.1:0-10633 GCA_900406425.1 Iberis pinnata | reverse complement strand
TTGTTTTTAAAAGTAATCATAAAATATATTAATTATAGAAGTATATTTAATATCTTATTTAATTATTTTAATATTAAATATAAAAGAAGCACATTTATCTCTGCTCTATCTATGCCGTCAGAGGTTCATGCCTAAAGACTACTTCATCAAGTTCAAGATAGTTTCAAAATCAAGCAAGAAATTGACTTTCAATCTTCGACAATTATGTTGCTCTATTTTGATTTTCACGAGAAATCTTTTATTGATGTATATCACTTGAAAGCCGCTCGCAAATCAGCTAGTGTTGCGGGAATGATTTTTTCCACCTCATCCTCGGTGGATATCATTGTTCGCTCGAGATTTTCGAGTGTAAGAATTTTTGATGAAATATTTATTGGTTATATTTATATTGTGCTGTGACTGATGTTTTCCTCAATGTTTGAGCAAATATCATATCAGCTATGGTTTTTGTGGGTTTGTCTGTACTTTATTTTGTGAGATATTAAATATTTGAAACTTAAATCCCACGAGTCTCTAGCAAATATACTTTCAGCTATAGAGAACCAAGAACAAGTGAACGCTCTTGCATTACTTATGTTTGTCACTAACATTGAAGATCCAAATACTCATTTTTTTTTTTAGTTTGTGAAGAGTGAACATCCAACCACTAATCATGAAGTTCCCTGTGTCAACTCTATGTTATTTGCTTTTTAGTTGTTTTATTTGCTTATTAATTTTGTCATTAAAATCTATTTTATGCATCGTAACAATCTTTTACTGTTTCATTAAGACCAATTTTCTATGTTGTAATGGTCACAAATATTTTAATGATATGAGGGGTCTATTTTAAATTTAAAATAAAATAAAAATTTTAATAAAAAAATAAAGATACTAGTGGATATTTTGTGAAGAGTCGTGGAAAAAGAAATAATTCTAAATCACTTCCATATTTTAGTATATGATAGTGTATATATATATATGATTTTTTAAAATATAAGTTAACTAATGATACTAAATATATATATTTATATATATATATATATATATATAATTTTTTTACGTAATTAGTTATTTAACAAATTTTAAATAAATATTTTATCCTATTTTATTAATTATATATTTTTTTGGTTACATAATAGTAGTAGAAGATATTTTTGAATGTGTTTGACAACAAAGATTATATATTTAGTTATTTTTCTTTTGTACCTTTAATGAAATTTTTTTATTTATTCATTCCCTAAGTGGCATATTATGTGATAAATTACAAACAAAAGTTTGTTTTAATATAGAGGAGATAAGCTAATGTTGATAAAAGAACATGGTAACAACAATTAAAATAGAACATTTTATAACATAATAATATCAAACTTGTTAGTAACTAATCTAGTGGAATATACCCAAAATTTATGAAAGAAAAAAAGATTTGTCAGTTTTATCCTTAATGGAATTTTAGATTTGTTTTAAAAAACAATGGCAAATATAGTAACTTTTAATAAATTAAAGGGTTGTCTATAAAAAATGTTTCTCAATTAATAATATAGATAGATCCATGAGTATAATGTGATCCAACTAGCTAGGTGAAATCTTTAGAGAATATGTAAGTTTAATTTTTAGGAATCACCAATGTCGGACACATTCAAGATTTTTAGGATTATGTTGCAAAATCTTAATATCTAATAAACGTTAATATCGGACATATTTAAGATTTAATATTAATAATATAGATTCATAAGTATAATAAACTTGCTAATTTAAGTTTGCAAATTAAAGGATTAGGATTTTTAGGTTAAGAGAGTACTCTCTATATAAACCATCCTAAACCTTCATTCATCATCATAGAATAAACTCAAAACCTAAATATTTATACTTGTTTTACAAGACCCGATCGACGTATGAGTTGGTTAGTAATTATACCTCAAGATGTTGTGGTGGAAAATATCCTTGAGAAACTTTCTGTTAAATCTCTATTGAGATTCAAAGCTGTTTCGAAACAATGGAAATTGGAAATCGAATCTCAAAGTTTCCAAGAGAGACACTTGAGATATCAAGAGACATATCGAGACCCAAGTATCCTTATAAACGAGCTAGAACTTGACGATTACGGACAAGCCACTCTTAGAACATTGAGTTTGGAAGAAACATCAGTTTCAACAGAGACCATAACTACTGATTATTACCCTATCCATGGAGATATATGGAGTTCCTACCTTCAAACTACACAAAGCTGTGATGGTCTCGTTTGCGTATATTCAAGAAGTGTCGTGTATGTGATCAATCCTGCAACAAGATGGTATCGTAAACTTCCTAATTCGAGATATCAACAACATCGACACTTAAGCCGCTTTGAAGATAATTCACTAGGATTCGGTAAAGACAATATCACAGGGATATACAAGTTGGTTTGGTTGTCTAAGACTCACCTAGGTGGCCAAATACATACGAGGTTTTCTCTTTCGGCAACAACAGTACGTGGAGGCAGGATGTGATTGTTACATGTCCTTATCCAATACTAAGTGGACCTACACATGCACATGGATCTCTTCATTGGTTCATCGATGCAGTCACCGAAACACAAGTCTTATCTTTCAATCTTCACATTGAAACTTTTACTACAATGTCAAAACTACCAGTTGCCTATGCATCTAAGGCCCGGATAAACATGTGCAACTTGAATAACTGTCTTTGCTTGTCGGAAGATAATGGAGTCGACACACAAACTATTTGGTCGTTAAATCAAGATAATATGACATGGCTCAAAAGTTACACCATAAATCTACCTTCATCTCCCTTATGTTTTGGAAAAATTCTCGTTTCATACCCACCAATCGCATCACTTTTGAACAAGAGGCTCTTGCTTTATCAATTCAGCCGCGATGGAGACAAGCTGGTGGTTCACAGTTCTCGATACAACTCCTATGGTAGATTTTTCACCACTCCTTATTGTTTGAGAACTGCTATTTCTTATTACCAAAGCTTGATCACTCTCCCTTAATTATTTCATTTTATATACTTATTAATATTAATGTCTAGCAACTTTTGTTCATGTCTTGATACAAATCATTATAAATATAATTACACCACTTATGTGTCCAGTCTAAATTGTTATTCTTCATATCATTGAGATAATTTTCTTCTTGTTTACGTTTACTTAATCTTTGAAACATGCATATTTACTTATAAATTCTCCACCAATCAACAACCTACAATTCTGATATATTAAAAGGTTAGCAAGTCAAATCTCACACCACCATTAGCATAAGTATTATGGGTATTACTTACTAGCTTCACATGAAACATATATACAGTCTAATTAAACTTACTAGCTTCTCTAGCTTGAGCATTCGTTTTAAATTTTCTTTTTATAAGATTTGAACTATTGGACCGCCCTTTTCCCGTGACTAAAAATCAAATGACATAAAAGTGAATTGTATTATATATCAAAATTTGGGAGTTATTTTCTTTTTAAAAATTTATATGGTAAACATGTATGACTATCCAAGATAATTATAATGAAGATTCGTAATTAATAGGGTTATGGTTTTTTTGATACATGTGTAAATTTTGTTTTAGTAGAGATTGAACTATAATAGCATGTACAATGGTTAAGAACCAATCAATGGTTCTTAAGTAATTTTATAATAAATTTAATGATTAAGAAATTTTGTTGAGATTTTTAACTTTTTTACTTCCGATGGTTAAGAAGCTTGAGATTCTTAATTTTTTTTTTTTTTTACATTTCAATTCATAAACCATTTTAATTCATAAACTATTCAATTAAATTTGAAAGTTTAAACAACAATAAATAAATTTTGTAATCTTAATTTGTAACCAAACCGAAACCGAACCGAATATTAGAAAAGTATCAATTGGGTATTCAAATTTAAGATCCGAAGAACCGTAACCAAACCGAATAGCCGAAAGCCCATCCCTATAAAAATCATGAATAAAAAATGGAATCGAACTGATCCGAAACCGACAAGAAGCGAACCGGAATCTAACCGAATATTAGAAAAGTATCAGTTGGGTATTCAAATTTAGGATTCGAAGAACCGGAATCGAACCGATCAGGAAACCGGTAGAACCAAACCGAATATTAGAAAAATTTCAATTGATTATTCGAATTTAGGATCCGAATAACTGGAACCGAACCAAATAGTCGAAATTCTAGCCACAAAAGAAATCATAAAAAATATATATTTATATCGACAACTAAAAAGAAAAGAATAAAACCCTCCAATCGGAGGTTGCCACATGGCAACAAGAACCGACCCTAAAATTTCTAAATAAAGTACCAACTCTTCTTCAAAAAATTTCTCTTTAATTTTTTTTTATTTTTTTTTAAAGATTCACCATTGTACATGGTCGAAGATAAAGATCATCCGATATAAATATGAGAAATTCCTTGAAACACCACCAAAAGAAGTTCAAATTCCAAAACTACCATATACTCCCAAAAGTTCCAAAAATACCACACACTCTCAAATGTTCCAAAAATACCACAAACATAAAAAGTGAATTTTAAGAGTTTAGAATTTAAAATTTTGGGTTTGGGTTCACTAAGTAGAGTTTAGGGTTTAGTTTTGAAGGGGTAGGGTTTGGTTTTGGGGTTTTCGGATTTAAATTTGAAGTTTTACAGTTATTTCAATTTTGTGGTATTTTTGGAACAAAAACATTTTGTGGTATTTTTGGAAATTTTGGGAGTGTGTGGTATTTTTGGAATAAACATAATTTTTTGTGGTATTTTTGAGAATGTGCCTATAAATATGGAGTAGGTGAAGAAAGAAAATCGTTCCTAATTAATATTTTTTAAAAACTAAGGTTTGTAATCGGGCCGTCACAATATAATGGGCCAAGAGGCCCAAATGTTTCAAACGCAGGTTACCAAATCTCTTATATAAAGCAAACACTGCATAGACCTAGTTAGACGCCGCCATTATTATCTCTTTTCATTATAGTTTCTCATAGTTCTCTGTTTTTTTTGTTCTTCCTAATGAGGATTACTTATCAAAAGCTATGGTTCTGATTATTATCATATCTCCATATGATGCTATATTGTCATAGTTACTCTGATGGGAAACTTGTTGTATTTTTCTTTTTCAGAAATCAAATTTATAGATCTGTTTTTGTTGATATAAAACTATTAATTGTGCAACTTTTTGCCGAGTGAATCGAACATCGATCTCTCTCTTTTTCCCAGTTGCCAAAATCACTTAGTAAGCAGCTTGAGGAATAACTTGATCAATGATTTAATTCATCGATTTATATACCTTTTGCTGCAACATTTTATCTTGATTTATAAAAATGTTTTCGTGCACATAGTGAGATGTTGATGGGATAATGCATTGGCAATTTGTAATTTTGCCATTATAGTAAAATGATTTCAATGTTATAATGCCTCCAATTCTTGTTCTTGATATCCTCAGATTATACAATGAATGGATCTTGTATGTACCGAGTCTTAGTGAAGGGCCTAGCAAACCAGTGGTCTCATGGAGTTTGAGTTTACTACCATATTGTTGTGGATCGATTGTTCATAATCTGTTGGATATAATAATTCAATCAGAACCAAACCAAATTATAATATTTTGAAACTAGTTAAATATCATATTATACTTATTTTAGTTTTTAAAATAATTTATCATATTTTAGTTTTTAACAAAAGCACCAAATATCTCGAAAATCAATGGATTATATGCTATATAGTAAATTTTTTAACAATGGAAAATGAATAAAATTTGTTAATTACCACTAATAAATTAGTTTTGCTAATATTTTAGCAATAATACAATTTCTAAACTAGTAGATTTTCCGTTTTCTATTTTTATTAAAGAAAATATATTTTTTTACTGACCGAGATGATTAAGAGCAACATTTTTGGGGTACCCAAAATGATACCCAAACTCAAAAAATTAATATAAAAAAGTTTGTGGTACCCAAACTTTTGGATTTGTATCTTTATTAAGAGGTATCCAAACCTCTTTGGGTACTCTAATCCTTAATAAATTAATTAAATCATTTAAAGAACTTCAATTTAGTATCTACCAATAATCTTGTTCTAAGTGGCATTTTTGTTTGAAAATAATTTTTGTGTCCGTTGTGAAAAAGATAAGTTTAGTTCACAAAACGTTAAATTAATATATAAATTAGGAAACAAGAATCAAGTGGCCTAGTGGTTATGTCACCGTTGTTGTTTTGTTACCAGACCAGGGATCGAACCTGGTCACTCGCATAGCGAGTGCATTTTCTCCTATTTATGGAGTTGGGCTACTGGACTGACTAGTTGTGACCCAGATATTAATGTGACAAAAAAAAAAATTAGGAATGTCAATGGTTAATTCAATATGTGTATTAAGTGGTTAATGAGTTAATTTGACTCATTTAACTAATATATTAATTAAATCTATAACTCTAAAAAATAGATCAATGGTTTTAATAGTTGATCCTTACATGACACATATTTATCTCTTTTTAAATAATTAATAATATTTGATAATAATGTAATGTTATTTATTTGACCATTTAAATTAAAAATTAAAGGGTGATTTATGGTAACTACCATAATAAATCAAATTATTAGCAAAAATACCATAATAGCAAACTGTTACTATTACCTCGCTAATAGTGATGATTTGGCACATATAGAAAGATTTTTTTACCTTTCGACGCAGGCATCAGAAAAGTTTTGGCGCCATAAAGTGCACTGGGTCTGAGACAGAGTCATAAATGCATCCATAATGATGATTAGATGTGTTAAGCTTGAATTAAATATTTCTAATTAAAATGGAAACCTCTCTTCAACGAAAGCTTCGGTTGTGGCTCATTAATGGCAGTTCCACTTATGAGAAACCGAAGATTTGTGAAATAGAAGGTACATTTATGACATATTTGTTGTTTTTTGGCTTTAATCGGCAAGAAATAACTTGTGGACATCGTACTGCGGGTTCCGTGGACAGCAGGAAAAATTTTAAAATATTTCGGTGTTTAACAATAGAATCACGAGTAACTTTTGTAAAGAAGATATTCATTATGTTTAGGTTTCTGGGTACGTCGAGTTGGTTTACATTTGAAGAATGTTAGGCGATTGTAAGCTGCGATAAGGGTTTACGTTACTGAGGTGTCCATATATTTCTTATAATTTAGGTAACGGTTTGGGTGGAACCATTTAGTTTGAGTGGACAATAGCGTGTGTTATGTGGAGGAACAATTTAGTTTGTGTGGACAATATGCAATGTGGACATAATAAATGCCACGTGTGGACAAGGGGGAATGTTGTCTATTTGACGAGAATTAGTGGTTTTGTTTGTAGGTCATACTTAATGGACAACACTATTCTTCTTATTGTTGGAGAATGGGAATGCCTCGGTTGTGGAACGTGGCATTTTAAAGTTGCAAAGGATATGTATGCAAGATGTGTCAACCTACGTGAAGAGGATGTATATGCGGATTTGATCGGGAAAATAGTTAAGGGGTGTGAAAGTAGCGTATCCAAAAGAGACATTGTGTTGACATATTGGCTTCGAAGCAGGGACGAGGTGTTCACACAAGGTAGAATGCCTCCTGTTAGTGTGGACAACGATCAAAGCTTTGGTAGATTTAAATAGGAGATGTTGTCTAATCATGGCCTAAATATGTATATGTCAATAGACCAAAAGGAAATTGTTGCCACCGATTGTGGAGATTTGGCGATTATANTCGAGATGAGAGACCCGTCGAGTTGGTTGGGACATTTGAGGATGAAACCTTCTTAGATACTGTAACAATACTAGAAATGGGTCATAGAGGGGGTTCTCACATAGGTGAAATTGACGTTCGTGGACATATGTCGTTAGATGGGCCGCAATGTGGTGGTGGTGGACATAACTTCATTGATGGTCTACGTGGACATTCAGCTGATCAGATAGACAAGCAAACTGGGAATAAGCGAAAACGAGGTGGTAAAGATCATGTTACACATACAGATCCTAATGACAGTGATGATGCATGTGGAGATTTAATTTACAGTGGGAAGGAATCACCTGAATATGATTATGACTTAATGCGGGAACGAATAGATCGTGACTATCCACCGGAATGGGATCCATACAACATCATACATGCACAAACACGTACAACTATGACGGATACAGCAGGGGTAGAGGCAGATCTCGAAGGAACAGAACATCAGCATGTTGGTAATGGACATATATTGGTATTGAAAGGCATTTCATGTTGGTAGATCAGAAGGAGTAGTAATTGTGTATATATTTTTTTCAACAGGATCAGTACATGTGTCTGAAAGTCGTGGTGTTATTGAAGAAGGGCAACCATGTAGTGGACATACGGGCGACGGACATCTAAATGTGACGGATGTGTCCACGGAAAACATTTGTGTTATGTGGGAAAGACATGTTGCGTATTGGTGGTAATACAACTGATACACCACCATATCGAGATAATGTCAACACAACTCGAAGTGAAAAAGTGAATATGAATTTAAAGAAAGGGGGAGATGCACTTCATGTTGGTATGACTTTCAAGAACAAGAGTGAGCTACATAAGGAAATTTCTATGTACTCTATTAAAAGATTATTCAACTTCAAGGTGCATGCATCGGACAAGAGCAGAGTTATCTATATATGTTCTGACAGCAAATGTCATTGGAGGGTGTATGCAACAACAACGGACGGTTCAACAACTGTTGAAGTTCGGACAGCCACGTTGACTCATTCATGTGACGTGAGCACACGATCGCGCTACGGGAAGAAAGCAACAGCAACCATCCTTGGTGAGTTGTTAAAGGCAAAGTATGATCATGGGAAAGAGGGTCCTCGGGCTTGTGATGTCCCAGAACTAGTGTTGTCCGATTATAATGTGACTATTTCGTATATGAAACATGGTATGCAAAGGAGGTTGCAATGCAAAGAGGGAGAGGGAGTGAGGAAGACAGTTATGAATTTGTGTCCAAATATTTGCATTTATTGACTCTGACAAATCCAGGGACAATCTCACGAGTGAAAACTATTGAAGATTCAGTTGATGGAGCAAAGACATTCAAGTATTTGTTTTTTGCATTTGGAGCATCAGTTTTTGGATTTAAGCATCTTAGGAAAGTGATCGTCATAGACGGGGCGCACACAACAGGGAAGTACAAGAGTTGCTTGGTTGCTGCAAGCGGACAAGATGTAAATTACCAGATTTTTCCCTTAGCTTTTGGAGTAATCGATGGAGAGAATACTGCGGGATGGACATGGTTTTTCAGTCAACTTAGCTCATTTGTCCACGACGAAGAAGGCCTTGTCTTTATATCTGACCGGCACCAAGCCATATATGCGGGGCTAAGGAAAATATATCCCCTAGCGAAGCATGGCGCTTGTGTAATACATTTGGAGCGTAACGTGAAACATAGGTTCAAATGTGAAGGTCTTACGAGGCTTGTATCTAACGCAGCAAGGGCGTACGCAATAGACGATTTTAGATATTGGTTCGAGGAGGTACAAAAACGCAACCCTACGTGTGCTGATTATTTGTCGGATATTGGGTTGCCTCATTGGACACTTGCTTATTTCACGGGGATGCGATACAACCTCATGACCAGCAACATATCTGAATCACTTAATNTCTGAATCACTTAATGTGGTTCTCCGAACGGCCATCACTTTCCCCATAGCCAGAATGATAGAATCAATAAGAACGAAGTTGATGAGCTGGTTTTGTGCGCGCCGTAGAATAGCCGTAAATGCGAAGACACGTTGCACACCTGAAATTGAAGACCTACTGATTGAACATCTTAAAAATGCAACCGATTGTGCAGTAATAGGAGCATCAGACAATATTTACCAGGTTAACGATGATACCGGTTGTGTGTTCATGGTTGACTTGCTTAGGAAAACCTGCACGTGTAGGGTGTTTGATGTATTGTTGGTTCCATGTTGCCATGCTCTTGCAGCAACATCGATATCTACTCTCTCGTTGGCAACTGTTATTCTATTGGTGAGTGGGATAAGCTGTGGACATCCGTAATAATGCCAATTGCAAGGGAGGTTGACACTGAATTTCCACCAAATTTGGTGGATGACCATATAAACCCTCCGCGGACAAAAAGAGGCTCCGGAAGACCAAGAATAGCCAGAATCCCATCTCAAGGAGAACACCAAGTAAGTGGACATTTTAATCATAGTTGCATGGACATAAACTCTTTGAGGTAACATAATATAATTTTTATGATTATTGACAACTGCACAGGGGACACAACGTGGAAATCGAAAGTGCAGTTGCTGCAATTTATCGGGTCACAACCGGGCAAGTTGTAAAAATCCTATATAAATATAGAATCCAAGGCCTTTTGATAACTGAACATGGTTAACAACGGATAAAACGTTTAATGATATGGACTGAATTTTTCTTGTTTATATTGTATGTCCACCATGATAACTTTCTTTTGGGCTAAGTTGACATGAACGATTTTAGATATGTTGCAGTTTCTCTGTATGTGTGGACATACTGTAAGTAAGTGGACATATATTTTTTTTGATGGACACGGGTGACAACGGATAAAACGTTTAATTATGTGGACTGAATTTATCTTGTTTATATTCTAAGTCCACCTTGAAAACTTTCTTTTTTGGCTAAGTTGACATGAACGATTTTAGATATGTTGCAGTTTCTCCGTATTTGT
>OVBE01017018.1:0-10633 GCA_900406425.1 Iberis pinnata | reverse complement strand
CTCCTGGGTTCTCCGGGGTTAGGACCATCAGTGCGGTTCTCCCTATCGGGCTCGTCAAACCTCCAGATCGGACTGGACATTCGTCAGGGACACAAGCCGGGTCGTCACGTGCTCCTCGTGGCTGTTGAAACGAGCGACGAGCGCATCGCTTGACTCTTTCTATTTTTCAGCAGATGCCACCAGCTCGCCAGCATCAGCTTCAGCTCCGCCAGCGAGTCCTGATTCACCACCGAGGCCACCTGGTTTGTTGCATCAGCATGTTGACTTCCGANTGCATCAGCATGCTGACTTCCGATTTGAGAATCTGTTGGTGTCTCCATTCTTGTTCTGGGCAGAGTTAGTGTTCTTCAGCGAATTCGCCGGAGTGTTTATCTTCTCTCCTCACAGACGGCGCCAAAATGTAAGAGCTGAATCTCTCACACTGAAAATTTTGAAAATATGCAGAAAGTTTGATGAATTCTTTGTTTTATTGATGTGTTTTCGCTGAATTACAATTTGCTTAAAGTTTACAAATGAAAAATCATAACCCCTTTATTTGAACCTCCACCCTCATATTTATAGTCTCAGATCTCTTTAATGGATTTAATGAGCATTTATGACGTAGATTCTCCCTTTGAATTCTCTTATGTAACTGTTGATATCGTCATAAATGAGGCACAATTTTTGGCAGTCAACTCGGAGGCATTGACCACTTCTGCACACGCCGGATCAGCTCTCCTCACCAGCTCACAGCTCTCCTGACGAGTCCAGCTATCCTCGCGAGTTCTAAGCTCTCCTCGCAAGCTCTCAGCTCTCCTCACGAGCTCTCAGGTCTCCTCGCGAGCTCTCAGCTCTCCTGATGAGTTCAGCTCTCCTCGCGAGCTCTCAGCTCTCTTCGCCAGCTCTCAGCTTTCCTGACGAGTCGAGCTCTCCTCACGAGCTCTCAGCTCTCATGGTGAGTTTAGCTCTCCTCGCGAGTCCGCCCGCTTGGTGAGCTCTCTTCTCTTCGAGAGCACACCCGCTTGGTGAGCTCTCTTCTCTTCGTGGGCTCACCTGCTTAGTGGGCTTTCTTTCCTAGTGGGCCCGGAAAAGCCCAATAATTCCTTAGGGTCGGGTCAAATCCCGAGAATCCGACCTAGGGGAATTTACACTCCCACAATATTCAAATATTGAAACACTTGCTCAACATTTTTTGAAGATTTAGTTTTGGAAATAATCAATTTATATAAAAAATTAAAACTGATATTTAGTAACAATTAAAAATATTTTAATAAAATTAAGTGTATTTTAATTATAATTTTAAAAATATTTATAATATATGCATATGATAAAATAAAGTATATTTTAACTGTAGTTTAAATATAAAATATTTCTTTTTAAACCGAATAATTTTTACTATTTATATCCTAATTAAATTAGGAATACAAACTATTGTAAAAATAATAATTATCACATTCAGTTTATAATTTTGATATAATTGAAAATTGAATTTTACTGAATATGTTTTTGTGATTGGATCTCGATTAAATCGGCCTCCCGCACTTACTGTACCAAAATTGGTGTGAGATTGAAAATAATCTTAACATTTATATGTATAGGATCGATAAAGGAAGGATACTTCCTTCAACTTTCGATATAGGATCCTAGTTTTTTTCTTAAACTATTAGTAATAAAGTACAAATAAAATATTTTTAGAATATTCTTTTAGAGTTATGAGTTGGAGCAAACATCAATTTAGAGTTACTCTAAATTTAGAGTAATCCTAAATTTAGAGTAAAATTTTAAAGTAGAGTTGGAGATGGTCTAATGCCTTGACTAAGACGGTAAGTCTTTAGTCTTTTAAAATCTTCTTTTGATTTCTTATCTTTCTCTGTGGTGATTTCCTCATGCTTCTCCTCTACATCCACAATAGTTGTTTTGTTTTCAAAAATACAATATCATAGTTTTTTTTTTAAGCTTTAAAATAAATAAATTATTTTATGCAGTTAATTTATTTAACATTAATAATATTTCTTAATTTGAACCGTTCGCTAATATCTTTAAAATAAAAAAAAATTATTAATTATAACTAAAAATATATATTTAACATAAAAACTGAAATGATTTTTAATAAAATAATTTTTAAATTCAAAATTTTGCAAAACTTACTCCATAATTCTTTAGCATTTAATTTTGAAAATGTCAAATTAAAACTTAATTAAAAATAGATATTTCGTAAAAAAATAAAAACTTTTTTAAATAAAAGTAATTTTTAATATTCAAATATTGAAAACTTGCTCAACATTTTTTGAAGATTTAGTTTTGAGAATAATCAATTTATATTAAAAATTAAAACGGATATTGAGTAACAATTAAAAATATTTTAATAAAATAAAGTATACTTTAATTATAATTTTAAAAAATATTTATAATATATGCATATGATAAAATAAAGTATTATAATTATAATATAAATAGAAAATATTTCTAATTAAACCGAATAATTTTTACTATTTGTATCCTAATTAAATTAGGAATACAAACTATTGTAAAAATAATATTTATCACATTCAGTTTATAATTTTGATATAATTGAAAACTGAATTTTACTGAATATGTTTTTGTGTTTGGATCTCGATTAAATCGATTTCTCGCATTTACTGTACCAAAATTGGTGTGAGATTGAAATTAGTCTTAACACTCATATATATAGGAGCGAAATAGTAAGGAAACTTCCTTCAACTTTCGATGTGGGGTCCTAGCTTTTTTAATTACATTTTAATCTAAAATATATACATAAAACTTATTTAGAAAAGTAATTATATTTGGAAACTTAAAAATCTATTTAGTTAAAATAAATTACTAAAATATGTTTTTAAACTTTAAAATAAATAAATGATTTTATGCAATTAATTTATTTAAAATTTATAATATTTATCAATTTTAATAGTTCGATAACATATTTAAAATTAAAAAAAACTATTAAAAACTATTAAAAATAACTAAAACATATATTTAACATAAAAACTAAAAACGTTTTCTATAAAATAATTTTTAAATTCATATTTTTGGAAAGCTATTCAACAATTTAAGGTATTTATTATAAGATATTATATATGAACTTAAATATCTATAAAAAAACGTTCAAAAAAAAAAAAAATATAACTCAAAAAGTTTGGCTAAGTTTCGAAGCCCCTCCCTCTTAAGTATTTCTACAACATAAACAAACATTCGCTTGTCAGTAATGCCAAAGTGATTGTAATTGTCTTTCCATCAATTAGTTTGGTTATTAAGATAAAATTAATTTCGGGTCAAACCCGACCCAAAAATGGATCCGCGCGTTTTTGAAAAAAATTTGGACAAAAATACCTTTCAACGATTTTTTTGTTTGTTCTTTTAAAATTTAACAGAATGACATTCTTAGTAAATATATTATTTATTTTGTCCACTTTCAAAAATATGCTCTCCCTTTAATAGTATAGATTTCTGTGCAAAGCGCGAGATATCATCTAGTAAATTAGTATTTAGAAAATAATAGTTAAATTTTTTTAAAAATTAAAGGATGTTTTCCCAAACATCAAGAGAAACTTAGGAGCTTTAATCTTCCTCCACATTTGTTCAACAATTGGCGTGGAAATTTTCCCAAACTTCTCAGAACAGTCCCGAACCAAACCAAATTACCCAAACTCAAAATATATTCAAATTATAAAATTGTCCAAAAGAAATAAAAATGTAATATTGAATTTTCTAAACTCAAACTATACTAAATCAAAATTGTATAAAAATCGAATGAAAATACCCAAATTAACCAAAACTCTCTACGAATAATAACATTATTGTAGTTAAATATATAAAGCATTTAAATATACTGAGGGTACATTGAAATATATTTTAAAAGTGCATTAAAATACACTAAAAAGGTTATATTATTAATTGAAATTATTTAAGTATTAAATGTTTCATAGTTTATTATCCAACTAAATTTTATAATACTGAATTGAAATAGATTATAATGCTGAAGTAAAAATATTTTCTAGACTACGAACAACCGAAATATAAATCAAAGTTGAATTCAAACCATTATAGATTTTTGCCTTGATTTGACATAGTTTTCAGCTACAAAAATCGAAAATATTTCTTTCTATCGTAAATTAAAACTTAAGATAAATAAGACCAAACAGAGCAATATGACAAACTTCACATCTAAAACACCGAAAGACAAGACCCAACAAAGCTAAATCCTAGAGAATCCCAACCAAATCAAATAGCTAGGCTCATTACCAAACCCCCAATCTATAAACAGAAATCGAAATCCTAAACGTATAAAAGGAAAACAACCTCTTGCTTGGAAACAATGAGCCCGACAGTAGTAAATCCGGCGACCAACCAAGCACCGACACAAAGACAAACTAACCTGATCACGACCTCCAAGGGAATCTGATAGCAATCAGTGGGACCGAAACCACCAGATCCAAAGCGACCCAAAGAACACGATTAAACGACAAGAACGAGAGATAAGTAGCAGAGCCATATGCAACGTCGACCAAAGAAACGGTCCGGAGCCTCTTCACCGTCGCCAGAACAAACCGGAACCCGGACCGCCTAAACCACCAAGCCGAGGAAATGGGAAGGGAAAAACTCACAAAACAGCTCTGAGACCAACACACTAACGAGAACAGAAGAAAGAAGGAGAAAAAAGGACCGGCGGCGGCGCTAAAGAAGCCGCCGGCCGCCGGTCAGGTCGAAAGGAGGCGCTAGGGTTCGCGAAGAGAGAGTCGTAGGCGAGATGATTTTTACAAACCCAATTATGAACAACTTCAATTACATGACTAAAATTTAATATATCCCTTAAAGCAATAATAGTTGAATTCTTCCATAGACTGAGCATTGGAGACTTGTACTGATGAACTTGTCGTAGAGTGGAGATCAACTATTTGCAATCACTGTAAATGCAATCTGGTTACATTAGAGCTTCGGTATGCTCAGTTGCAGGTTGTATGAGGGCATCTAAAGGTGTAGGGACAGGCTGGATAAAAACAGAGTCGGACGAAACCAGTCTCTCAGGTGGTAGCGCAATTTCAGATGCAGGTTGTTCTGATGCAGAGTTGTCGGGACAAACTCCAGGTTCAGGGTGAGTCACTGCAGGTGTATGAGTCACTGCAGGTGTTGGAGTAGGCAAAATGACAGGCTCTGGAGTCACTGCAGGTGTGTTATCAAACTCATCAATGGAGATATAAGAGTTTGGAACTGTAAAATCTGCAGGTGCATAAGTGAAAATCTGCAAGTTACTAGAGTAAGGAAAATTAGTTTTTTTAAAAATCACATCACGGGAAACGAAGACTTTGCCGGTGGGGAGATTATAGATCCGCCATCCTTTTTGAGCGAAAGGATAGCCAATAAAGATTGATTTATGACTACGAGGTTCAAACTTGTCACCGCCATGCCGTTGATTATGGACATAACAAGCGCAACCGAAGACTCGAAGATGATTAACCGGCGGAGGTCGATCATAAAGCATCTGAAATGGTGTCTTACCGCCCAACACTTTTGTTGGTGTTCGGTTAATGAGATAAGCTGCAGTAAGTGAGAAATAGCCCCAAAACTCAACAGGCAATGAAGCTTGAAACCGGAGAGCACGAGCAACGTTTAGTAAATGACGGTGCTTGCGTTCTACTTTTTCGTTTTTCTGTGGCGTTTCTCATGTATGATCCCTTGTTGAGCGAAGAATTGTTTCAAACAAAGAAACTCAGATCCATAGTCACTTCTAACTGTTTTTACTTGCTTCAAAAATTGACGTTCAACAAAGTGAATGAAATTTCGGAGGTGATCAGATGCGGTTTGTTGGATGGAAGAAGATAAACCCAAACGGCACGAGAATAATCATCAAGTATTGTAAGAAAATAACGGTTTCCATACAAAGAAGTAGTCTGATACGGACCCCATAAGTCGCAATGAATTAACTCAAAAGCAAAACTCGTCTTAGTAATACTGAGAGGAAATGAATCACGAGAGTGTTTTGCACGAATACAAATGTCACATGTCTTTAAATCAAAAGAGGTGCTGCAAAAATCTGAAATATTTAATAAGTCTAAAGCCAAAGAGGATGCATGATCGAAGCGTATTTGCCAAAGACAACTTGACATCAACTGAAACGTGATAACTTGTTGCGTCTTCGACTTTCCTCATAAAATACAGCCATTTAGATTGTTTACCTGCTCCAATCAGCGTCATAGTAATGCGGTCTTGGATCACGCAAAGTTGATCAATGATTGTAAAAATACAACGGCGTTCAAAAGTAGGTTGAGAATCAGAGACTAAGTAACAATGAAGACCATCCACATAGTAAACATTCTTTAAAATGAAAGAGGAGCCAAAAGGAACAGATCCTTGTTTCATGGAAGTGATATATCTTCCATTAGGTAATCTAATAAGAACAGGAGGCATATCAAACACATTGTGGAGAAACGCAAGTGTACCGATCATGTGATTTGAAGCTCCGGTATCAAAAATCCAAGATTCCATAAAGTATTTACCTGTTAATTTCTCTGTTGCTGTTTGATTTCTCTCATCTAAGAGATGCACCAAGGTTTTCCATTGAGAATCACTTAAGCCAGTAATTCCTTGGCGATCAAACGAAGTAACATTAGCATTGTGAGCCGAGTGAGATACACTAACATTATTGGCTGAAGCATCACGAGAGTTTGGTGCAAATTTGTTACGAGAAGATTGATGAGTGCCACGATGTCCACCTGTAGGTGCAATTGCAGAACGAGAAGCAGACGATGAAGATTGTTTCTTTAGTGTTTTGTCATCAAACCACGGCGGGTATCCAATGAGACGAAAACAATTTTCAGCAGCTTGTCCTTTACGGCCACAATGAGAACAGAAAACAAGACTTGTGCTCGGATTGTTAGACACAACAGAAACAGATTTTGAAGTTTGTACAGAGAAGTTGACTCCATCAGACTTATCTTCGTGAAGCCGACCCATATACTTCGATTCTTCATCTTGTATGAGTGTATTATAGGCTTCTTACAAAGAAGGCAGAGGAACACGAGACAGTAATGCAGATTTGACCGGACCATAAATAGTTTCGTCAAGACCCATGAGAAATTGATGCAATTTATCTTCTTCGCGTTCCTTGCACACCTCCTCCATTGTTTTAGCTTGTTGGTAGTCGGCTAAGCTTCTCCAAAGATGTGTGAGTTTTCCGTAATAAGATTCGATAGCTAATCCTTTTTGGCAACACGTTACAAGATCAGATTTGAGTCTTTGAACATGTTGTCCATTCTTGATGCCGAAACATTTTTGAATGTTTGTCCAAAGTTCATGAGCATCATCCATGTGAGACATAGTGGTAGACAAGTTCTCATCAATGGTTAACTTCATCCAAGAGACAACAAGAGCATTGTTTGTTGTCCAATCTTCGAAATCAGGAGATGTTGCGGCAGGCTGCAGTATTGTGCCATCAATAAAGCCGAATTTCTTCCGTGCTTTGAGAGCTAAGCGGAAATTAGTCGCCCATTCATCAAAATTTGATCCTTTAAGTAGAGGTTTAGAGATCAAAATGCTCGGATTGTCACCGGAAGTGAGATCGTTAGGTGAAATAGTACGACGGGATTCGGTAGTCATTGAGAGAAAAAAACGAGCTTCAACTTTGAAGAAGTTAGATTGGAGATTTTGATACCATGTAAAATCTTAGAAGTTTGTAATAGGTTTTCTTGATGTCGGAAGTTACAGCAAGATTACAATACATATACTCATCGTAATTTATCAATGAAAGTAGTGTAGGCCCATTTACAATATCGACAACCATATCAGCCCTATATATACACCAAAAGATTCTTGTATTAGTACATATTAAATCAGTTTATAAATCAGATGTTTAGATGTTCATGACTTATTTTATTACTCGATAAATAAAAACAAGAAATGAGCAATAAAGGATATAATATCACTGGATTTGAGACTTTCAAAGATCAACCAACCACCGCTAAGTCTACAAAATCGCTCCATTGGTGGTTTGGTCTTGCCATTTTAGAGTTGAACTTATTTGCAAAGTGACTCTTCAAATGTTATATATTTTTATTTTTGTTATTCAATTTGGTTTTTTCGTGACTAGTTAATTAAATAAAAAGAAAAATAAATTTTAAATACAAAAGGTAACACAAAATAAGTACAATATTAAAAGTTTAGCCAAGAAAATAAAAGATAAACAGGAATTTGATTTTAAAAAATACTAATATGATATGTTTATTTTTAGAAAAAGAATGTATTGAATGATATAATGTCGTCGTTTCAGCCTAAACATTTTAATGGACTATGACTTATGTTGAATGATCATAGATCCAATATCAAAAATTTGGGCCAAGAAACGAAACAGAAAATGTGATTCTAGTTGGGTAGTGACTACATATATATTTATGTTATGTTTCTACCACATTCTCCTTAATTATTAATGTTAATAAACTGTTTCAATAAAAATGTGCATTGTGTGGAGTAGGGGTGAGCGTTCGGATTTTGGTTCGGGTTCGGTTCGGATAATTCGAATTTCGGATAATTTGATTAGGGGCATATAGGAACCGTTCGGATTATTTAAAAATTCGGTTCGGATCGGTTTTTTTATTTTTATTAGGATCCGAAATAGAATTGAAACTCCAAAATATCCGTAAAAAATCCAAATTATCCGAACAACTTAGCTAAAATCCAAGTTAATCGAATCAAAAATCCAAAATATTGGACAAAAACCCATAAATATCCTAGTTACCTTACTAAAAACGTATTTTCTACCTAAAATCCTGACTATCCGATCAAAATTACATATATAGTCAAATATATATACGAATTTTTCGGCTATACTTTCGGGTTTCGGTTTGGTTCGGGTTCGGATTCGATTTTTTATATTGAAATATATAGGAACCGTTCGGGTTATTTGGAAGAACTTCGGTTCGGTTTCGGTTTGGATTTTGATTTTCGGTTTATATGTCCAGCCCTAGTGTGGAGCATTAGCGGATAGTTACATAAGAATATTGGAAAAAGAAGGTAGGAATATAATTTCGGTTCGTCATTCAGTTTGTTTTATACGGTATTTGGTTTTAAAGTCCGGCTTTTTCTGTTCACAAATTTCAATCTTAGGTAATTTTTGATTTATTGAGTTAATCAAATTTGGTTCAGTTCGATTACATAGTAGAAATGAGTTTTGTGTGTTTGCAAAATGTGCTCGAGACTGCTGTTTTGTTTCAAACATTTGATAAAGACCAACAAAAGATGATTTCTCAAAATTTAAAAAACCTTACTTCTCAAACAAGAAAGAATAATCAACGAATGGAAGACATTGCTTAGTGTAGTGAGGATATGAACTATTTGATTAAAATCTCTGCTTTTGGAAAGATTAAGTAGCTAGTCTTTTCTTTGATTCCCCACGCTGCAATTTCTTAGAAGAAAAACACACGATTATGGGATAAAATCAACCTACTATCCTATACCAAAAAAAAAAGAAAAAATTAATAGACACTATCTTTAGCTAACCCAATGAGTCCTTGTAGATAGTGCCACTGAGCATTTGGTTTTTTTTCTAATTGAACCGAATATAATTTCGATCCGACATTCAATTTGTTCAGTTCGATATTTGGTTTTAAAGTTCGGTTTTTTTGTTCACAAAACTTAATTTCAGTTAGTTTTTGGTTTATTCAATTAATTTTATCAAATTCGTTTCGGTTCGGTTAATATAAAAAATAAAATTGATGTCCAACAAACCAAACCAAATCAAAAATCAAACTCAATTAAAAAATTCACGAATCAAACCGAATTAACCTAATTAACCGAAATAAATTCAGTTCGGTTAAAATTCTCATCGCTAGTTGCATTTAGAAATCATCAATAATTGTAAATTATAAAGGAAAATTTTGCTAAACTACATCTAATTGTACAAGTTATTTGAAAACTACACTTTTAAAAAATAAAATTTGAAAACTACCATTCTAATATTTTAAATGTCTGTTTTGCCCTTTTATTTTTTTAGTTTTTAAAAATTAATTTTATTTGATTAATTTTAATTTTTTTTTTAAATCAATTCTCGTTGCAAAAAAAAAATTAAAAATTACAATAATCACTTTTATGTTTTATATTAAAAGGTGGTTACATTAAAGAAAGAAACAAAGGTAAAAAAAGAGAAGGCGACGTGTTCTTAGTTTCTGTCGCTGAAGCCTCTGTCACCGAAGCTTTAGCGCCGTCGCCGGAAATCCGTCGTCGGAAACCTTCAAGCTACTTTCCCCGTCGAATTCCTTCTTCTCTCTGCCACAGTTTCTTCTACAAGGTTCCACTTGTTTTCTTCTTCTCTCTGTTTATTTCTCAAAAATATTCATCTCTTTCAATCTTTGGTTCTTCATCTTAAAAATTGTTTATTTGTGNATTAAATTTCTGTGATTTGATAAATTATCCCAAAATTTTAAAACCCTAATTAACGATATTGATTAATTTTATGTCTTTTACTTCTTGTTTTTGGACAATGTTGTTTATAATAATCAAATTTGATATGTATGGTTGAAATAAAAGAGATGAATATTGTGATAGCAATTATAACCTTAGATGTTAGAGTTTTTGTGGTGGTTGTGTAAAACTTGATAGATGGTGTAAAAAGGTAAAGTAAGGAAGATGCTAAAACTGTTTTTGGCCT
>OVBE01017017.1:0-10633 GCA_900406425.1 Iberis pinnata | reverse complement strand
TATATATATATATATATATATATATATAATAACATACATTAAAAAAATTGTAACGGTAGTAGTTTAAAATGTTTTCAACTATAACATATAACATACTATTAATGTCTTTCTAATTAGAATTCTTATATGTTATTATCTCTTCATTTCACTCATGATATTTTTGTTCGTTAGTGTTCATAGTCCATCTTAGGATACTAAATGTTTTTTAGAATCACACAATGTTTCCCAATTATATTTTTATAATTTTTTGTAAAAAACCTATAAATCCATATAAAACATACATGAAATGTATAAAAATAATAATTTAAAGTGTTTCCAGCTAGATATCTTTTCAACTATAACATATTTCTAACGTCCTTCGCAAAAGAATTTTTATGTGTTATTATCTATCTAGTCTCTATTTCACTTAAGTGATTTTCATGTTCGTTCTTGTTCATAGTCTATTTTAGGATACTGAATGCTTTTTAGAATTGCCCACTGGTTTCCAGTTGTTTCGGAAAAATCTAACCGGTTCTTATTAACAAGTTCTAAGGAATGACAAATGAATGAGTACTTTTATTAATCAATGAGTTAAGATTACAATCAATTCAAACTATCAAGAATCAACAACTGCCTAAGGACTTTTGTCGACTTTCAATAGTTGATCGCTTGAGAAACCAGTTGTCTGATATACTCGATTTTTACGTGGTTTTACAACTTCGTTTAAAGTATCATATTGAGTTAAGTTGTGTTTTTAGAGTATTTTAGTACTTTATAGAGTCTTTCAGTTTTTAGGTGGCTTTGGAGAAGATTGAGGTGTTTAGGAACGTTTTGGATGCAAATCGACATATGTAGATGCAGATTCCGGCAGAAGGGTCAGAAGTTTACCAATGTTTTAAGATTCTCACATGGATGGATGAAGATAATATTTGACACATGATAGCCACGTGAGTTATCTTTAAAATGGAAGTGATTTGAAGTCAATCCATTGTTGAAATCAAGAATTATGACGATTTTACTGAAGACTGGTCAAGCTGGCTCGTAGAAGAAGTCGTGGAGAGCAGACCGGTCAGTCAAGCCGTGGACCGATCGGTACAAAGTCCCTGGAAAACTACAAAACAACAGATCGATCATTCTGGGACTGGACCAATCGATCCATAAATCCGTTTTGCACAATTTTTGCATGGAAATTATGTTTTGCCCAATTTTTGCACGGAATGTCCCCAAAAGATTGAATTTTCTCTAGAATTTTTCCCCTTTAAAAAGGAAATTAGAAATTATTTTAGGTTAACCTTTATTCTACTTTATTTTCTATGTTGTAGCTTTTCTTTTTTCCTAAGGGAGACGAGATCCAAACCCTAAACTTCTTTTGGAGAAGATTTATGAACCGTCTTTTATTATATTTATTTTATGCAATTATTTTCTTTAATCATTGAATCTATGATGTTTGTTTCTTTTAACATGCTTGAGTAGTTTCATGGTTAGGTTTTAGGGTTTCCCAGAAAAACCAGGTTTAATAGTTATGGTTATGAGAAAAGAATAAGATTTTATAGATTCTTAGTCTAGATTTGTTATTAATGTTTGAATTAGCTTGATCACCTAGTTCATGATAATAGGTTGATAAATACAAAGAAATTTGATATAGTTTAGATGAATAAGTGTCTTTGCTTTGTCTTAGATGTTTATGAACATATCGAATCTGAACTTAATGCTTGCTTGAATTATCTAAATACGGCGAGAGTTTGTCTTTAGTAATTTAAACATAGGATTTTAATACTCCAAGAAGAGATTAATCTAATTTTATCTTATAAGTTGAGAATTATTTTCAAATTGAATCTTTGCATGATAATCTGAGTTGTTGAACTTGAATACTTGTGGATTTCCTAACACCTAGCGTTTTAGTTTATTGATTTACTTTAGTTTTAATTATTATTTTCTTTTGAAATCACTTACAAACAACATATATTTTTTCCTAGCCAGATTTGATTCTAAGATTGATAGCGCAACCTTGGTCTCTGTGGATTTGATCCCTAATATACTATTGTGTTTGTTGTGCACTTGCAGTGAATATATTTGAGATAAATCTGAGTGTATTATTGTCTTAGGTTGTTGGTTCGCTATAGACTTGAATGTTCTCCTTGAGTGGTTGCGAGAAACAACTTTGTAAGGTTTTCCTTCATTCTCTTCTCAATATGAGATATTCCCTGTTTATAGGAATGTTGATCCTCATCCTTTCAGGATTAGGACAATTACTTAACAAATTCTTTTTTCGAGATTTAGATATATATGTATCACCTTTATTGATTGAAATATATCGTGATCAAAACCAACTTAACATATTAAAAGGTTTGGATTTCATCATTATTGACGGCCCGTTGGTTCTAAAAAACTTCCTGATAGTTTCCAAATATATTCCGACAATAGTCCTATTTATTAGCAATCGTTCATGCTTCATAGGCAACTAATTATGCCTTGCTGGCAATTGACCATGTTTTGTCGGCAACTACCCATGCATTGTCGGCTACTAGTCATGCCTTATCGGAAACTGGCCATACCTCGTCGGTAACTTGTCATGCCTTGTGATACACTAAGGTTTTAAACCAAATATATTCACTGCAAGTGCATAACAAACACAATAGGATATGAGGGATCGAATCCATAGATACCAAGAAAGCACGACTCTCAGTTTTAAATCGAATTAAGCTAACAACAGATTAAAATAGCGATTTTAATCGAGAAATGAAAATAACGATAAAGTAAAAACGGTTGTAAAACAATTAACGAAAAATCTAGGCAATAGAAAATTCCGCAGATATTCAGGTTAAAGGTCAAGGTTAACATGCATGATTGATTACTGGAAATAATTCCCAACTCGAAAGACAACAATAGACTAATCTCCTCCCGGAGTATTAGATTCCTATTCTCGAAATACTAAAGATAAACTCCCGCCGTATTTAGATAATTCCATCATGCATTTCAATTCAAATTCGATATGTTCATAAGCCCCTAAGACAATACTCCCGCAAGCAAAGACATTTATTCATCTAGATTAGATCAGACTTCTGAACCAAATCCCTTTGAGTTTATAATTCTATGATCAATGAACTAGTTAGCTACTCTAATTCATGCACTAAGCATAAATCAAGACTAAGAATCTAACCTATTTCAATCCATTCAATCAAACCCTAACAATTAACCTGGTTCCCCTAGGAAAACCCTAAAACCTAACAAAGAGACTACTCAGACATGATTGCAAGAACATAAATCATAGATTGAGTCAACATTATAGAATTCAAAAGCCAAATTATATATAAGGAAATCAGAGTTCAGAAATCCTCTCAAATACAAATGTATATCTCTTCTCTCTGGAAAATTCTCCAATATCTTCAGCGATAAACTCCTAAAAACTTGTTAAAGACTTTTTAAAATAAAATAAGCCAAAATGGATTTTATAGTCTGAAAATAAAAGAAAATAAAATCTAAATAATTAAAAACTAATGGTAGATTTTGAGGTCAAATGCATCTTTTAGCTTGATTTTCTTTCAGTTCGTCGTCAGGGATCGATCCGTGATGGATCGATCGATCTGGATTTTTGTAGTCCTTCAGGTGCTTTGGATCGATGGATATCTTCTTGTCCTAGGTCTGGATCGATCATTCGTCATTCCAAGTCGATTATTCCATGTCCATTTAGTCCATTTGCACTTGAATTCTTCCAAAAATCGACATTTTTGCTCCAGAACGTCCCAAACACCAAAATCCTGAAAACATGCTAAAAACACAATGACAACACTCGGATAACGCTAAATAGTAAGTATAAATACCCACTAAAATGTGTTAAAACCGAGTGATATCAACTCCCCCAGACTTAGATCTTTGCTTATCCTCAAGTAAAGCAAAAACCACATCTGAAGAAGAGGTTTGAAAAAGACCACACAAGAACTCTCAGAATCTCAGCAACCCAAGTTCATACATCAAAAACCACAAGATATCAATCCTAGACAACCACTGCAAATTAACTGTTTACCACCACACAACTAATGACATACTTTATACTCTAAATCCCAAATCAATCAAACTATCAAATCATTTCAGCCAGCTCTCTACATTCAATTAAGTACAAATAGTGCGTTCTTTCTTATGGGGTATCGATCAACGTCTGCTAAAGTATATTTTCTATCAGAGTGCCCATACCTAACAGAGCATCCAACGACTTCTGGTCATGACCCTTTCCCCCCCCCTTTCTCACTTCCTCTTTTTCTTTTTATCTTTTCTTTTCTTACTGCTTTTTCTTTCTTTTTTTTATCTTCACATTTTTGCGCTTTTTTTTAACAGCCGGCAATTCGCTGGGGTTGACTACGGACCTCTAGGTCACGCTTTCAACCCTTTTTCTGAACCGGTTTTTTATTTTATGAAGGGAGATAGAGAAAGGATATGAATCATACTGAAATAACTTATCGGTTTTACAGAGAACCGAAGAGAAAAATACCCAGCTTTCAAAGTATAACCAACACCATAAGCAAGAAAATTAAGATCAAATTTAAGTCATATCCAAATAGAGCTAGCATCAAATCATTAACAATCCAAAAGACCAGAACTTTCAAAAAAATAGAAATCAGTCAATGGGGTTCCAATCCTAAGTGAGGCAGTTAATCTAAGCCAATAGTCAAGTAGAGAATGATATCGAACTTACACCGGGTTAGTAGTCATCATAGATTATGGTCATTTTTCCTCCGACTTGACTAGACTCATCTAAACAAAATGAAAACTTTTGAAAATTTTTCCAAAATAACAAAACACCAAAATAACGTTAGTAACTATCATATCCCCTCCCCCAGACTTACTTCACACCGTCCCGGTGTGAAAATAAATCCAGAATAAGGAAAATGACCATAAAATAAATAATTCTAAACACCAAAATTCCAAAATAAAAATAAAATACATAAGTACAAAGTGACAAAGAAAAGATAACCAGAAATGACCAATATGATGCCTGTCCCGAACTGCCACATCCTCTCTCTCTACGAGCCGAAGGCTCCTCATCATCGCCACTCCTATCCCGATGTGCTCCGAAAAAAGCTAGGCGTCTGATCTTCGCTAAAGCGCTCCATATCCTCTGAATCATGCTATGAGTCCTCTCAGCGGTATATGCGGTCCATCTGATCGTCTCGGCGTCCGTGAAGTCTAAAAGTCGAGGTGGAAAATCTAACTCGTTGTAGTCCTCAGGTAGGATAGGTGAGTCGTCCTCTGGACAAGGATCCCGCTGCCGTCTCTGAATGGACCGTCTACTACGAACCTACTCTCGGGAAAGTCGTGGCTCGTCTGGTACGGTGGCAGCTCCGTCCTCCAAGTGATCAATTCCCGAAAGAAAATGAATGTTCTCCAGGGAAGTGACACTAGTAAGGTCCTACCGCGGCAGCTGGATCTTGCACCTCCGACCTCCCAAGTGCAGAAAAATGTAGGATATGTCCTTCGTAAACCACCTGGTCGAGAAGAGATACGGCCAATCAACCTGGTTGATCGTCTTAGTCAGAGTAAACAACCCAAGAATAATCCCGACATAATGTAGAATCGGGGTAACTAAGCTACCCATCACCTCAACTCAAGTCGGGTGTCGCAGCGCATCGATCTTCCGTCCAGCAAGGATCTTAGCAAAAATCCAACCCATGTTAGCATCATGGCGATCCCGGTCAGCCTCATAAGTGACCATAATAAGATGGCAAATGGCATAATGGAGGAGCTCAAGCTCCTGAGAACTGACTGTTGCTGCCTCTGACTTTCTGTAGAAAGTGCAACCTAAGATCTTGAGTGCAATGCAGACAGCCGAGTTACGGATACCGGTAAGCTTCGCATCTCGAGACTCATACCGCCCATGTGCAATGACATCCCACAAATCAGTGTAGGAGTAGAAGTTTGGCAGCTCAAGAAGGTGCCCTTCCGCTCGGAATCCAAAAATAGGACCGAACTCTGCCATCGGAATCATGTAAAGAATACTAAAACAAAAGAATTGTACCTTGGATTCGGCTATGTATGGTTTTTGCGGGTCTGAATCGGGGTTGTAGATGCGGAACGAGGCTAAGAACTGCCTCGCAAGATCAGGATAGAGAGGATAGTCTCGAACGGGAAGGTTTTGAGACCCATCCGATGGAAGATCTCCACAACGTCACCATCCACACCAAGTGCCGCCAAAGTATCATCATAGGCGAACCGGGTTGGTTCCATCGAGCTCTTGAGGAGAGCGTTGTAGAACATGGAATCAAACTAATCCCATTTGTCAGTGAACTTCCGCTCTTTCCAACCCTTGTGACTCTTGAGTTGGGAGACGACTAAACCAAGGCGACAATTGTTGAACCGCGTATTTGGTGTCCGAGGCCATGGAGATTGAGTGAACTTTGGATCGAGAATCGGATCTTCTTCTTCAACATCCTCGGGGTTGGTTCTACTACTAGCGACCGCCTTCCCCTTTTATTTAGTGGTTGCTTTCTTCTTCTTTGGCGCAGGAGGTGGTGAAGATGAGTTGTCCGCTAGTGGTGGTGGTTTCCGTACGGTCAGTGATCTTGTTCTTTGACGTTGGTCTACCGGTGGGTCTTCTTCAATTCCCTCATATCGCATAGGATCATCTTCAGATGGAGTAAGAGTCATTCTAAAAAGAAAAAGATCTCAAAGTAGAGTGAGTGACCTTATCAATTCAAAAAAATACACTCAACAATCCATGTGCAAGAATTGAGATACTATCGAACGTTAACACGAAACCGATTCCAAAAATTCAAAACAATCCTAATAAAATCACTATTAAACATGGATAATTGGAAGCAACGATTGAGCAATACCAACACAAAATTAGCAAGAATTCAAGCTAAACAATCATCCAAAATCATAAAACACAAGTGAAAATTTCATAGAGATCGCAATTAAAACCAATGGAATCCAAACCAACATATCCTAGCAATCCAAATTCAATCCTAAAGCATTCCACATCCTAAATTAGGCAAAACAACTCCCTAGAACCATCCAAATACCACAAAACCCGAAAATCCCTTTGAACTTTCAAACCGAATTATCAAAAATTGAAAAATTCGACACAAATCAACCAAAATCATCATGCATGTACCAAATAATCATCAAATACATGTAATAAGGCCACAATCAACCAATTCCAATACCTAAACTAATAAAAATTTGAAAACCCTAGAAACCCCAAAATTTTTAGAATTTGAAGGAGATATTGGGTTCCATACCTTGCTTGAATCGAAAAATTGATTGGAGATTCGGAGAGAGCTCAAAAAGTCGTGTGGATTAGGCTCAAGAAACGCAAAAATCGGTTGAGATTTGGTGGAGATTGAACAATGGAGATTTTAAGGTTTTGGAGAAATTTGAGAATGATAATGGGGAAATGAGGTTTGAAAATCAATTGGGGAAGAAGAAGAAGAGGAGAAAAACCGGTCCAAATTATTCTCTAAAAACCGGTTCAATTTAAATGAAGATCGACTTACCTGAACGACGGATCGATCGATCGCTGAAGGGATCGATCAATATGAATTTATGCAAAACTAGGGCATTTTGAGATCGATCGATCCATAGACGGATCGATCGTCCGTCTGCGAATCTCGATTCTGAAACCCCGATGGATCGATTGATCCAGTGAAGGATCGATCGATTGAGTTTTTCGCAAAAATCTTGTTTATTTGGAAAGATCGATCCACACAGGTATCGACCGATATGAACCCTCGACCAGTGCTTCTCTTTTTCTGAACTTTCTGAAACACTTTGAACTCAAAACTAAAAGTTAAAAGTTAGTAAACTAAAAACTAAACTAACTCAAAACTCGAAATACTAAACTAAAGACACAAAATAATGGATTGCCTCCCACCCAGCGCTTGTTTAACGTCATGAGCCTGACGGTACTTACCTCTAAACTTAGGTTGGATCAACAAGAGAATTCTCAGATTCCTCTATAAGATCTGAGGCAGCTAGATAAGGTTTAAGCCTTTGTCCATTCACCACAAAATCATTTCCTTGGCGATTGTTGAGTACAACCGCACCATATGGCTTCACCTCTTTTATCACAAACGGTCCAAACCACCTAAACTTCAACTTTCCAAGGAAGAGTTTCAATCAAGAATTGAAGAGCAATACCTTATCACCTGGTTAAAAATCTCGTGGAATGATTTTCTTGTCATGTGCAACTTTAGTCATTTCCTTGTAGATTCTAGAGTTCTCATAAGTTAAGTGGCGAATCTCCTCAATCTCATGGAGCTGAATGAGACGACTTTCTGTTGCGGTCTTTATATCGAAGTTCAACAACTTGACAGCCCATGCAGCTTTGTGCTCTAATTCTGCAGGTAAGTGACAAGCTTTACCATAGACAAGGTTGAAAGGAGTAGTACCAAGAGGGGTCTTGAATGAAGTTCTATATACCGATAGAGCATCATCAAGCTTCAAAGACCAATCTTTCCTAGATCCATTTACCGTTTTCTGCAAGATAGCTTTGATTTCCCTGTTAGAAACCTCCACTTGTCCACTCTTCCGAGGGTGATATGATGATGCAACCTAATGCTTCACCCCATGCTTCCTAAGCAATCTATCAAAGACCATATTGATGAAATGAGTGCCTCCATCGCTGATGACAACTCTCGGAATACTAAACCCTGGGAAAAATCACAGTCTTGAACATCTTTAGTACCACTTTCGCATCATTAGTGGGGCTAGCAATCGCTTCAAACCACTTAGACACATAATAAACAACAACTAGAATATAAAGGTTGTTATGAGAAACATGAAAATGACCCATAAAGTCAATTCCCCACACATCAAAAATCTCTACTTCAAAAATGAAGTTTTGTGGCATCTCATTTCGTTTTGAAATGTTCCCTTGTCACTAACATGAATCGCAGCGAGAGATGTAGGCATGAGCATCCCTAAATATAGTGGGCCACCAGAAACCTGCTTGGAGTACCTTAGAAACCGTCTTGAATGTAGCAAAGTGACCATCATAATCCGAACCATGACAATGATACATAACATTTTGAATCTCTTCCTCAGGCATACATCTTCGGGACATACCATCTTTACAAAGCTTGTAGAGATATGGTTCATCCTAGTAGTAATGTCTAACTTCCCTCAAGAACTTCTTCTTTCGGTAACCTGAAAAATCATGTGGTACAACGTTAGCAACTAAGTAATTAGCAAAATCTCTAAGCCATGGAGTAATCGAATCAGTCTTATGGAGTCTAGGGATAGAGAAATTCCCATACTCAATGGTGCTTATTGCACAAATGCTTTCCTCTGGAAAACAATCATCTATAGGAACGTCTTCTTCGACTTGAAGTCGGAAAAGATGATATGCAACTCCGTTTTCAATGCCTCGCTTGTCCTTACTCCAAGTCAAATTCCTGCAAAAGTAAAATCCAACGTAATAATCTGGGTAGCATCCTTCTTAGAAAAGAGATACCGCAATGTCGCATGATCGGTGTGGACTACTACTTTGGATCCCACTTGATAAGATCTGGAACTTTTCAAAATCAAAGACAATCGCTAGGAGCTCTTTCTCAATTGTTGCATAATTGCGTTGAGCAATATCAAGAATCCTAGAGGCATAGTAAATGAAATAAAGCTTCTTATATTTTCGTTGTCCAAGAACAGCTCCCACAGCGAAATCACTTGCATCACACATCACTTCAAATGGCAAGTCCCATTATGGTGGTTGCACAATTGGAGTACTTACCAAAACTCATTTGATCGCTAAAAAGGCAGATTGGCAATTATCATTCCATTCAAACTTGACATCCTTACACAGCAGCTTCGTCAGAGGTCTAGCAATCTTCGAGAAGTCTTGAATGAATCTTCTATAGAAGCTTGCATGACCTAAGAAGATGCGAATATCCTTGACGCATTTAGGTGCCTGCAAGTTAGTCATCACTTCAATCTTAGCCTTATCCACTTCAATCCCTTTCTTAGAAATCTTGTGTCCCAACACAATCCCATTCGTCACCATGAAATGACACTTCTCCCCGTTCAACACTAAATGTTTTTCCTCACATCTCTGAAGAACCCTGCACAAGTTAGCAAGATTGACATAAAAAAAAGAACCATAGACAGAAAAATCATCCATGAAAATTTCCATGATATCTTCAATAAGGTCAGTAAAGATAGACATCATGCATCTCTGAAAGGTTGTTGGAGCATTACACAATCCGAAAAGCATTATGCGATAAGCGTAAATACCAAAAGGACAAGTGAAGGTCGTCTTCTCCTGATCGTCTAGGTGAATTGGAATCTGAAAGAAACCTGAATAACCGTCTAAGAAATAGTAATAAGGGTGATTAGCCAATCTCTCTAACATCTGGTCAATAAAAGGTAAAGAAAAATGATCGTTGCAGGTTGCAACATTCAACTTTCTATAGTCAATACACATCCTATGACCTGTAATAGTTCTAATTGGAATCAACTCATTGTTCTAATTCTTAACCACTGTAATTCTCCCTTTCTTAGGAACTACATGAACATGACTAACCTTACTACTATATGATATAGGATAAATAATACATGCATCATTATCTCTTTCTTAACAACATCTTTCAAGTTAGGATTAAGCCTTCTATGATGTTCTACAGAAGTCTTAGATTCATTTTCTAAATGTATCTTATGCATGCATAAA
>OVBE01017016.1:0-10636 GCA_900406425.1 Iberis pinnata | reverse complement strand
GGATCATATGTTTTATTGAATATAGCAGAAACAGACAAAGAAACAAAAAGTTTGAGGTTGTGTGTGTAATGTCCTTTTATGGGATGTGAGAGCATAATTTCTTCCAAACTCATTCTAATCAAAAATGTATGAAATAAGAAATGTGAAAGTGTTTGTTTTATTATAAATGTTTCTTGTTACAAGTTTGCTTTTTAGCATCATGCTAGTGCTTTTTAATTCCTTTAATATGTCGTTACTTCCATTTTAAACGGGATCCGTGACTACATTAGTTTTCCACACACTAAAAAACAGTTACATATATTATTTCTTTTCTCTCGCCGGCGTTTGATCTCTTCTTCTCTTCCACTCCACTGCTGGTGTTTGGCGCTCAGCAGTCCCTCTCTCTACTCTTTTTTTTTTTCCGGTTGTATATATCAGATTTTTCACTCTCTCTGTTAGATTTTGGATCCGTTGCCATTCTAATTCGATGTCGAGATTGCTTGCTTCTCGCCGGCGTGCATGTCCTCTCTTCATCCTCGGTTTTCCGCTCTTGACTCAACCTTGCACTTTCACGTTTTTTTTGCAAGTCCGATATACAATTTGTGGGTTGCTTGTGGTTATGTGGATGGCGGAAACATATCGTCACTGAAGTTTTGCGGTGCTCGCCTCGGTGGTGGCTTTAGCTATGGAGATCTAGATCTATTCGGCTATGGGTGTTTTGTTGGTGGCTAGCTCTTCGACGGAAGTTGTTTGCATGGCTGAGCTGCTTCTCTATTGTCGCCGGAGGTGAAGCATGGTGAGTGGTCTGATACGCTGGACTTGGTTTGTTTGCTTTGCTGGTGGGTGGCGGCGGAGACGAAGTCGGTCGGCGTAAAGCAACCTCTCTGTTGGGTTTTGGATGGATGGGTTGTAGCATGGGCCACTATCAGCTTCTTTTTTGTGTTTTGGGCCTGGGTTTGGGCTAACTTCCTGGTTGGCCCAATCTATTTGTTTGTTTTTAATGTATATTTTAGGTCAATAAGTGTCAACTTATTGTTATTAATTAGAGAGATGCAGATCTATATGGGTTTGTCTCCGGGGCTAAAAACCAGTAACGGTTGTAAACCGTTTCCATGGGATATCAGAGGAGTAATTTTTCGGGTTAGAAACATATTTCTTTCTCGTTTCCGTGGTCTTTATCTGAGACTTATCTTTAAACTCCGATATGGAGTAGTTGTGTCATCTCTTTATTACTGTAGTTGTCCAATATGGAATTGTATCTTTCCCTTGGTGGGATTTCACCTACCCTTTATGGTTTGTATTTTCTTTAATCTAATGCAATATGTTGACAAAAAAATGTGATCCGTAATTGTTCTTCTTTAGTCAATGCTCGCTTTTCTTGAAGTGGTCCGGAACGGCCCGTTATGCTTTCAGTTCGAGGTGGGTCGGATCGACCCATTTTCTCCTTCTCTATCTCTTGAGCTTTGTTTGGGTCCTAGTAAAATCTCATATTCAGATTCATGAACAGGGATCCATCAACAAGACCTTCATCAAGACCTTTGATAGGACAATTATAGGATCGTCAACATTACCGTTAATTGGACAATCATCAAGACGTCAACATAGCCGTTATCAGAAACATTAACAGAACCATTAATATGATTGTCAACAAGATTGTCATCAAGACTCGAATCCGACCGATTAGAGGCAAAAAAGTTGACCCAACTCAATATATCTTTCCACATCATATAAAAGTTATTTGGGTTCTCATATAGTATATTCATTTATAGATTGTTCCACAAAACTTAATGGTGGTAGGGAAACATGGTTTTACATATATGAAAATAATATAATAAGTTGTTTTAGATACGAGATTAATTATCATATTTTTTAATGTATTTAAACACTTCACAGTTTAAAAGACGCTAAAAAAATTCATATGAAGAGAGAAAATTCTCCGTCATGAACTTCGAAGATCCATGAGGTCAATTGCTTTATCTGGAAATGGAAGGCTTATCCCAAATCACTCATATGATCATATAATTTCTACGAGTTATCTATATATCAAACGAGGGGTGGCTCCAAATCCATTTCGCAAGAAATCATGTGCTTGATACCAATTAACTCATTTTTCGTATTTCTTTGGTTCGATGGATCTCAAACCTTATTAATAGAAAGGATGTTGTTTTTAAATCTTAGTTATTTTAAAGAACCTATGAAAACTCACTATATAAAAAATCAAAATAGCTAGAAAATTAAAATTTTGAATGTAAAAAAACTAAAATCATAAACCGATCTCTTGGGTAAGCTCTTGTTTGAAGTATTTCACCTTAGCTGGTAAAGCTCGTTGGCACAAAAATTGAGGCTTTGATAGCGAAAAAATTCACCGGCGTCGCCGTTTCTACACTTTTTTTAGTTTATCTTTTTTCTCTTTGGATCTCCTACACTTTTTGTTGGTCTATACTTGCCTTAATAACTATATTACACATACACAATAAGCAATATACCATAACTGTAAAACTGATAGCGTTAATGTCGGGATTGATATCCCAACACCCCCTTCTCAAGTTGGAGTATGAAGGTTTGAGATGTCCAACTTGTCAAGAAAGAATTCAAATTTCTTTTGTCCCAATGCCTTGGTGAATATATTCGTTAGTTGGTGTTTGGTAGAAACATAAGTAGGTGCCATGTTTCCCGATATCATCACAAACAAAGTGACAATCAACTTCAATATGTTTTGTTCGTTCGTGGAAAACATGATTGGTGGCAATGTAGATTGCATATTTACTGTCACATAGCATCGTCATTGGCTTTGTGTGAGAAATACCTAAATAATGAAGCCCATGTTTCAACCAAATTGGTTCCTGAACCATGGATGACATTGCGCAATACTCCGATTCGGTCGATGATTGACTTACCGTCTGCTGTTTTTGCGTTTTCTAAGATACATGAGAAGGTCCCAATTTTACAAAATACCCAATGAGATATCAACGAATAATGGGACAGCTAGCCTAATCGGAATCACACCATTCTTTAACCGAGAAAATCAGAGTCTGAGTTTTAGATAATACCTTGCCCAGTTGACTGTTTCAAATATCTAACAACTTTGAGTGCAGTTGTCCAATGATCTTTCTTAGGTTCTTGCATAAATTGTGCTAGAGTATGAACCGCATACGAGATGTCGGGTCTGGTCACTCTCATATATATCAGTCTTCCAACTAGACATCGATAAGGTAACAAATATGTGAGTGGAAGACTCTCTGATAGTGCAAGTCTGTGGTTTTGTGCCATCGAAAATGTAATCGGTTTAGAACCAAATAAACATATTTTCATAGCATATTTCCTTTCGCATAGATGAAAACCAGTCATGTTCCTAGAAACTTCAATACCCAACAAATATTTTAGATTTCTAAAATCTTTCATATGAATCAATTTGAGATATAGGTATTAAACGCAATAATAATTGAGTTTAAATTTTCCTCAATAACAAGATCATCTATGTAAACTAGAACCTGAAGCTTTAGTGTAAAGATAGAGTAATCAACTTTTGAAGCCTTAAAACCATAGGCGAGAATGACATAAGACAACTTTTCAAACCAGCAACGAGGAGCCAATTTTAATTCGTAAAGAGATTTATGAAGAAGACATACTTGATTTGGTTTGGAAGAGGTGAAACCAGGTGGAAATTTCATATATACTTCTTCATGTAAATCCTCGTGCAAGAAAGCGTTGTTGACATCCATTTGATGCACTTTGAATTGTTTTTCAGCTGCCATTTTTAGAAATATCGTGGCAGTTCCCATTTTTTCAACTGGTGCACAAGTTTCTCCATAGTATTGTCCTTCTATTTGACGATTACCCATGGCAACAAGTCTCGCTTTGTGTCATTCCAACGAGCCATATGCCCTAAATTTAAGTTTTAGACTAAACGACAATCAATCTCTTTCTTTCCTTTTGGCAGAAAGATAATGGAGTAGGTGTGATTAGTTGTGTGAGCTTGTAATTCATAATGCATAGCTTCACACCAACTTTTTATTCATTACAGCTTGCTTGTATCTAAATGGTTCGGTGATCGACAACATTGATGTTTGAAAAGTTTGATGCTTAAGTGAGAAACGAAGATTATCAAGAGTTATTTTAATTGGGTACAATATACCTAGTTTAGGAACAATGTGGACCTTATTCGTAGCATAATGACGAAGAGTAACTGGCGGTAATTTATTTTGTTGACCTCGCCCTAGAATCTCTGGAGGGGTGGTGTTGGTGGTTTATGTATCATCCGGTACAGTCTCCGATGCAAGAGAATTAGCTGAGGGAAGTGCCAGTGATGTAGGTAATGACGCTGCAGCGGAAGTCGTGGCAAAAAAATTGTGTTAAAGACGATGGAATATTAGCGTTATGTGATGATGGAGCATGAGTTTGGGCCTAACTTTTGCAATAGGTGGGCCAATCAACTCCAAATTTTGCGCATAAAAGGTTATGTCGATTGCTCATCGTGTGAAACATATGATGAAGCAGATACAATTAATTAGAATGGAAATTATGTTTCAACAAAAGCTACATCCCGAGACACAAAGAAGACCTTTTGTTCAAGATCAAAGAGTCTCCAACCTTTCTAGCCATGTGGATAACCCACAGCTATGCATTTTCTTGAGCGAGATGTAAACTTATCACCATTCTGAAGTTGATTATATGCATAGCAGAGCGATCCAAACACACGAATATGATTAAGAGAAGGATCAACTCCATGAATAAACTGGTAGGGTTTTCGACCTTTGAGAACTAAAGATGGAGTGCATTTAATTAGATAATCAGCATTCAAAACACACTTCTCCCAAAATTCAATCAGTAAGTCGGCTTGAAAATGCAATGCCCGAGCAATATTCAGTATATGATGGTGCTTTTGCTCTTCACTACCATTCTGATTAGGTATACCAACACATGATGTTTCATGATGAATCCCTTTTTCACAAAGATAAGAAGAGACACACAATTTTTTTTTGAAGAGTTTTCACTTGTTTATGATATTGACGTTCAACATGAGCAAGGAAGTCTTTCAAATGATTTTGATTTTCTGTTTCTGTAACCATAAGATACATCCATACTCTTCTAGAGTAATCATATACTATGGTTAAAAAAATAACGAGCACCAAAGAATGACGAAGTTTGGTAGGGATCCCATACATCATAATGAAGAAGCTCAAAAATATAATTTGGAAGTGAACTAACTACTTTTGCAGATGGGTGACCCATTCAATTGTGCCAAAGAGTGTATCAATCCATGTATTTTATTGATACTGCCGCAACAAATTCCATACCGCGAAAGTAGAAATTTCCAACCACCCGTTTACCCACTCAAGTCACCATCCTCGAATTCGGTCCTGAATCACAAGAAAACTATAAGCAAGTTGGAGAATACATCGATTCTCATCCATTAACTGACCAAGGGATATTAAATTCGATTGCATTTCTGCAACATAGAAACCCGATTGGATAACTAGTTTGGAACCAAGATAAACCTTTCCTTCTTTCACATAAACGCTCCTTGTGCCATCAGCAAGAATAATAAGTATCGGAGATATAGGACGCAAATTCTTTAGACATGCCAATTTTCTTGTCATGTGGTGACTAACACCATTATCTAGAATCTAAGACGGTGAAGAAGACATACCTGTCAACATTTCCATAGTACCGGTACGACTGGCGTTGAGAAGAGTAATGACTGACCTCCATTGATCATCAGAGAGTCCAACAACAACATCACAGTCTCGGTCAGTGACCACCCTATTCTTTTGAGCAGTGGTAGAAACCTTGACCGCATTTGTATAGACATGAAACCGTGACGTACCTTTTCCCAGACCTCTGGTTGTTTGGGAACATGATTTAGCTTTGTCTTCCCACCACTCCGGATATCCGATGATGGTGAAATAATTTTCTGGTGAATATCCATCACGACTGTAGTGTTTAAAAAGAAAATTAGTTTCACGAGGACGATTGTCTTATGTATTACATTGTCTAGCGTTAATAGCAAAGTCAATGGCTTCACGTTTTCATTCTTGAATATAATTGGTGCTGTGAATATCTTCTTCTTGTTTGACCTGGTTATATGTCTCTTCAAGTTAAGGAAGAGGAACATGTGATGTCAAATTTGAGCGCATTGAAGAGAATAGGTGATCATCAAGTCCAGACAAGAATTGATGTACTCGATCCTCATATTTGCCACATTGACAAATTCATAATGGGCAATAACTAACGACAATATACAAGATTTTGGTTAATTTTTCCAAATTATTCTTCTACATATATACCTTGTTGCTTGTAGTTTGATAAGGTAGCCTTGATTTGTTGATATTTAGCTCCACTTGTCACAGGGAATCTCTTTTTGATATGTTCCCACAGATTTTTAGCATTACCCCTGTGAGATACATTAGACAATAGTTTCGGATCGATGTTCATCTTGATCCATGACACAAGTAACGCATTGATAGGTTCCCAATCCTCATAATCTGGAGAATTACTGGAAGGTTCAACAATGGATCCATCGAGCAATCCAAAATTTTTACGAGAACATAGCATTATCTTGAACACACGTGCCCATTCGTCATAGTAGATTGCACCCGGATTCTCATATACATTTAAATCAAAAGGAGGGATGGTTCTCCTAACCTCTTATCTGGTAGTGTTGTTGTTTCCAGTCTCAGCCATGATGAAAGCTTGATAAATCGCATAAGTTAAGATTTAAGAAAAATTGATGCTTTGATACCATGATACAAGACAGAGACGACAAATGATAGAACGAACTTTTGTGTCAATTATTAACAAAAGTACAAAAGGTTTATATATTTAAGTAAATACTAATATACTTGCCTTAATCACTATATTACACATAAAAAATAAGCAATATACCATAGTTGTAAAACTGATAGAATTTATGTCGGAATTGATATTCCAACACACCTCTTGCAAATTCTATATCGGCTGACGAATCTCTCCAGAGTAGCTTCGCTAGTTACACATGTGACTTTGGAAGGGTCTCGAAGACCCTGCAACCTGCTTGATGCCTAAAGAGCCTTCACAATTTCTTCATTCAATTTTGGGCATTTGGTGCAAGTGAAAATGTTGAGATATTTGATGTCTCTAGGCTCTCAAATTCTATAATGACTAAGTTTTGATTTGGGATCGACGTTCAATATGTTTTCTTTTCATGTTGTGCTGAGCCATTCAAAAAGGTAAATTTCTCTATTTTCAAGTGGTTTTGGAGTTGATCTTCTCTCTCCTCTAGTGTTGTCTCTCCCTCTGGTATATTAAAGGTTTTATTTTTTATAAAGAAGTCACCTATTTGGGCAAACCCTTTGGAACTCTTGTCAACTCAGCAAATTTGCTATATTCAGTTGAATCCATCAAACAGCTATTTCATAAACAATTGAAGGCTTACCAAAATCTTACGGATATATCGTTCAATAAAACTCTCTAGCCTTACTCACAACTTACTCAATTTTCAACATCGTTTTAAGACTATACACCAATCATCTCCAACGTCTACATATGTTTTGAAGCACCTACCACTATGAGTGTAGGTTTGAGTTTTGAATTTACATCATATGGATAGCAAGGAATGATCTTGATTTACACATCATGAAACAACGTTCGTTAACTTTTTCTTCCTTGACGGAGGAAGACATTTTCTCCCATTGGGAGAAACTTTTTCCACATTTTTTTCTCGATTTTTTTTCGTCTATTATATTATATTAAAACCCAAGAAAAATACAAGATATGATACAAAAGACGGCAATTTTTAAGACAATTCCGTATAATAAGTCGATATATAAAAGAAAATCCTTGGAGCCAATATAACAACAACTAAGATAAGCAAACATATATTAGGCCAAGGAAAAACTAGCCTAGACTACCTGAAAAGATGTTCAACTGATGGCATAAATGGCTAGATGGAATAAAAATGTTCCAACTTCAAACTCCGAATGATAGGCAGGTGTAAGAGACATTTAAAGTCGTCTAAATGCTGGCGAGTCCTCCTGATGTCAATCCTAATACCACCTCTCAAAAAACCGGGCAACTCTTCTGGAAGTTGAAGGAACTAAGAAACAAAGACTAGTACCTTGCCATGAACCAAAATTGGTGAAGACGACAAGAAACGTCATTAGACGCCTAATGAGAGAAGCCACCAAAAGATGAGATCTCGAGCCAATCTAAACGTAAAAGAAAGAAGTGACTCACTTCCTACCGAAAAATGCTAAACCGCAAAGGATGAAGCGAAACCCCAAATCTAGAGAAAGCAAACCAAACACCATAACGAAGCGAAGACAAACCATGAAAACCAAAGATCCCGCCACACCACAGAGAAAAAAAAACCCACAACCAGCCACGCTGAAACCATTAACATATCTATAAACACATAACTAGACAGCTCACCCTACTAGAAAACATGAAATATCAAACTAAACCAAATATAGCCTAGAGTCCTACAACAACTCCAGATTTGAACAACCCCACCCTTACCAGATGTGTAGAGGAGACCACCAGACTTTTCAGACGGGACTTAATTTGGCAAGAAGACAATTAACACCAAAGCAGGGCGCGACCCAAGCCTCCAAAGACCACCGACACCTGAAAAGGGACAAGCAACCAAACACACAGAGGAAGAAACCGGACATGATACTGAAGGCAGATCCAGTAGAGAAGCACACAAACCAAGATAAACGATGTTCGTAAGAGATTTACACAGTTGGCCGTAAAGTCCGGCGTTGCCATCACCATAGACGAAGCTCCTATTGTTCCACCACCACCACCACCGAACGAAATCTAAGAAAAGAAAGTTGTAACTCTGTCCACGAGCTCTGCTGCAACAAAGTCAAAACAAAAAAATCTTAATGGAAAAAGAGAGAAGAACCGGCGGCGGCGCTAGGTTTAGAAGCGAGAGGGAGAGAAAAGGTTTTTTTATTATTTTAACTAGATGCATTTAATTATTCTCGAAAGTGTAAGACTTCAGTTTTCTTAAAATTTTTCATAGTGAAAAGTTGTAGACAAACTTTTTCCTCTTGTTTTTTTAAAAAAATGTAAATATTTCATTGAAAATAAAAACTACATGAGCTTAATTAAAAGTTTAGGCAAAATATCTAAAGTCCAAAAAAATATTAGAAACTTTTAAATAAATTTATTCTCTTATAAAGAAAAAAATGGACAGCCTAAATCCAAAATAAATTGGGCCAAAAAAATCCACCAATAACCCAACCCAAATTCCAAAAACAACCTAGAAACCTAACAAGGTTTGAAACCATGGAAATATAGAATTAGGAAAAACCCTAACTTCCAAGATGCGCCTCCAAACCGTCGCTGCCGTCAGCCGTCGCAAGAACCAAACTACCGAAGTTTCCACCCACAACCACCTTGAACCGTTCATCCCTAACCAGACATGAATTGTTGCGCCGAATACCTCGTCTACAATTCCACCGCTGATCGGCCGAAGCCTCAAAAACTTGTCACCAAGAGCAATCAAAAACTGGTTCACCATGTTGTGCCGGAGCTCCACTTGCGCCTAACATTTAAGAGAGCGACTACCAGGTAACGAGAGAAGAACTGCCACCGAAGACCAAACTCGCCGAGAACTGGCGAGATCCGCCGTCGAAAGCAACACCAAAGCAGCCGCAAAGGGGATAGCTAGGATCCATCACCACCAGCTGAGTGGAGAAGAAACAACATGGAATAAGAGGAGATCCACCGAGATCTGAAGAAAGACGAGATCCATAGCTCGTTGATTAGAGAAAAAGCCAAGCCAACGCCGGAAAGGTCTCCAACCGCCGTGCATGAGGAGCAATGCTGAATCCACCTCACTAGAACCAGTCGTTACCGGTACATTGAGAGGTGTTTCCGCGGCGAAGTGAAGCGCTATCACCACACCAAAACTGAGGCACAAAAGAGAGAAAAACCGGTGAGTTGACGCCATCCGCTACTGCACCATTTATGGCGCACAGAAATAAACTAGAAGAAGATGATAAAAAGTTCCTCCTTTCTCTTCTATAGAAATCTAGAGAGATTGTCGAAAAAAGAGAAACTTAACTTTTTCTTCTTGAAGCTAGAAGAGATTATTTAATCATCTTTTTATTACTCTTTCAAAAAGAAGTGATGTTTCTTCGGTTTCGTGCCGAGAAAGCTAGGCAATATCCTAACTATTATATTATTATTACTTTTAGCATTTCTCTATGATCACTTTAATCGAAACTTGAAGATATGAATGTGGTAACAACAAATTAAGTGGTGCAGGACAAAAAAATAAGTGGGACGGTACGTTTAATTGCGGTGCAAAAAGAAAAATCAGCGGTGTGGGACAACTGCGATTATAATAAAATTTGCGGTACGGGACAATATTTGAATGGTGAATAAAAATTAACGGTGCGAGATAATGTGTGTAGGAAAAAAAACAGATGAACCACACCAAAATTAGTGTGTCCCGTTACAAAGTGCGTTTTTTANTAAACCGATAACTCAATATTAAAGAACACTCTTCTTTATTAAACTTAAGAAAATCTCTCAAAACTTAAGTCTCACAAAACCATAAGGATACCTCACTTTGATATCTCTTATTATATAGGAACTAAGAAAATCATAATCTCATAACAATAAGGATTTATATATTAAATAGATAACTCCTAAAGATATGCAT
>OVBE01017015.1:0-10636 GCA_900406425.1 Iberis pinnata | reverse complement strand
TATATATATATATATATATGACTTTTTGTCAAAGAAATCTTCAATTTTCTACGTGATATTTTACTACTATTTTGATTTTTGACCTTCAATGAATCTTCCATATTTGCTGATTATATATTATCTTTTGGGAAATAAATTATGGCCTATATTTGTATTTATAGAATTATTTTTTTATTAATTTATTTGAATTTATGGAAATATAAAGTCAAAGATTTTCTGCTTAATAAACCTAATAGATTTGTATATTTGTATTTATGCCATTTTTAGAAAATATAAATTATCTTACGATAGACAATTCAGTTTATGATATTAAACGCAAGATTTGATTGCAAAGGTTATAGTTGGAAAATTTTAAATGATAATTAAATATGGTAAATATTATGAATCCCCTGTAAGAAAAATTTATAAAAAAAAATACATTTTTATTTCTTGTAAATGTGAGAGATTATACGATTTATGCATCTGCTATATAACGGTTTCTTAGCCTTGCGTATATTAGTCATGAAATCACTCAAAAGCTTCATATTTTCCTAGCTTACATTCGTCAAAACTTGTTGTAAAACTTTTTAACTAAGATTATATATATATGATGACATAAAAAAACATTGGTCAAAACATATTTTACGTCAATATTATACATATATATATATATTATTTTATATAAATATGTAAATAGTGGAGTACTAGAGGTCTTATTAAAGTGACAAACGTAACTCAATAGACATATTGATGCTCGCATGTCCTCCAACTTCTCATTTTCTTTTTGATGATGATAGCTTATTTTTTTGTTAGGCAATACTAGCCCAATGCAAAAAAGAAATCTTGCATGTATACGATCAAGCTTTAGGTCAATGTATAAATTTGGATAAATTCACAATTGTATTTCGGTAAAGTATACTAGTACCGGATCGATTTCTGTTAAAACGGAGATTAGACATATATGCAAAGGGAGAGAAAAGAAAATACCTAGGAATCCCCGAACAACTACAAAGATCCCGAACCCAAGTTTTCGCATACGTTCGAGACCATTTAAATGCTGAATAAATGGTTGGACAGCCAAGTTTTTATCAAAAGGGGGCAAGGAAATCATGATAAAGTTGGTGGCTTAGGCTTTACCCACTTACGCCATGCCATGTTTTAAATTGCCAAAAGTTTTAGTTCAAAACCTTATCAGTGCGATTTCTAATTTTTGGTGGAGTTCCTCAGGCCACATGCGTGGGATTCATTGGGTAGCTTGGTCGCGTCTTTGTCGGCTAAAGAGCTGGGGAGGACTTGGATTTAAATCTCTTCTTGATTTTAACCAGGTTTTATTGGCCAAGCAACTCTGGAAGTTATACACACGGCCGACTTTCCTGCTGGCAAAATTTTTTCAAGGGCGATACTAAAAAACTTTGTTACCATTTCAAGCAGCCAAACCGTGTCGACCCCTCTTATGGATGTCAAAACATTTGGGAAGCTCGAGCCTTACTATTGAAAGAATTGCGCCGCGCGATAGGTGATGGCGCTCATACAAAGGTTTGGGAAGATAGATGGGTCCCCTCCGTGGATCAAGTTGCTTGGGGGTAGTAGAGGACCAATCATAATTCTTGATTTACGTGTCTCGAAACTTCTAGTGGAGGGAATATCTATGTGGAACACAACAAAAATTTGGGATTTAATTATTTCTTTGGATATTCCCTCAATTTTGAGTATAAGACCATCTACATGTCTCAGGACGCGTATATTTGGCATTATAATAAATCTAGAAACTATACGGTCAAATCATGATATGAGATGAAATCTCCTGATTGTGAGATTCTTTATGACACTCAGTTATCCTCGGTGAATGTTTTGAAGGAACATGTATGGAAATTGCACAGTCCTCCCAAAATCCGATATTTTTGTGGCAAACTCTTTCAAGAGCTTTAGCGGTCATAGAACAACTACACTGGCGAAAGCTATGTATGGACGCAGTGTGTACTCGGTGCGGATATGGAGATGAGACCATTAATTATGCGTTGTTTAGTTGCCCCCATCTCTTCAAGTTTGGGCCCTCTCGCATATTCCCTCCTTGAACAGCAGTTTTCTCTCGTCGAACACTTATGAAAACCTTTTTTATCTATTTTTCCTTGGAGCTCAAAAGTCAGAATATAGTGAGGATATGTTAATATTTCTTTGGATTCCATGGTATATTTAGAAAGAAAAGAATGCAAGTGTTTATGAATCTCATAACTAGGATCCGAGAGATTTGTTAGACCTAGCTACTAAAGAACCTACGGAGTGGAGAGCAATTAATTCTAAGGGGAATGGCTCACACAGCCATTCACCCATGGTACTCCCTGCGGATCAATTGTCATGCATGGCATGTCAAAGTGTCGGTTATATTGATGGCCCACGGAAGAAAGAATCCACAATCAACGGTTTTGGATGGATTTTAAAATTAGGAGATGGATCTACATATATTCTAGGCCTATCAAGTAGTAGGAGGGGGATTTCAACTCTGCATATTGAGCTCTTAAGCCTTGTATGGGCTATGAAACGTCTATTAGACAAGGGAAGACAGTGTACTATTTTCATAACAGATTCAACAAAGTTGCAGAGTATGATTCAGTTGCCGTCATAATGGCCAGTCTTTGCGTCTGAATTGGGTGCCTTTGAAATACTACGATCATCTTTCACAGGTTTCCGAGTATTACAACAGCCAAGAACAACAAGAGATCATTTTGCCGAAAGAGCTAGAATACGAAACAAGGTTTTTTTATAATGATAAGAATTACCCGTTTTGCTTTGTCAAACATAAAGAGATATCGTTGTAATGATTTAGTTTTTTCGTGAAAAAAAAAAAACTCATTCCTCTCACGGTTCTCCTCCTTAATAACATATAATTTTCGTCTAAGAAGAAGTGAACGTTAGTTTAAGAACACTTCTCCACTCTCTTATTAACCAAATCTATCTCATCAATGCATTTAATCTTGTCTATATAAATAAAAACCGCATGCAAAAAAACTTAATTTTCTATATTTTTTGCTTTATCTAAAGATACTTCCCTTTTGTAAAATTGTTTTGATTATTGTTTTATATGATCTACTATTACTAGTTATACTCCTTCATTTTCTAAAATAAAGTAACACATTTTCTAGATTTTTATTTAATTTATAAAAATAGATTTTTAATTTTGTGTTTTCTCCTATGTTTAAATTTTCTATGCATATATTATTTTAAAATTTAAAATACAAATGATATTAATTTATTGGCCATATTCGTTTGCCAGTCGCTAGCGGCAACGATTAGCGGCAGCGATTAAAAGTGTGTTCGTTTGTCATTGCTGCGATCAGCGATTAAAAATTATAGCCACCAAATTTTCTACCGTTTCAAAATAGTCGCTAATCGCTGCAGTTAGCAATTAACAAACGAACAAAACCAGCGACTGATAACAGCTGCACCTAATCGTTCTCACTAACGACTGACAAATGAACATAACCATTATCATGAGTAATTTTTTGTCACAACAAATCATGAGTAGTTAATGTTGAAAAAAAGTAATACATTCATGGCTGTTGAATTTACCTGAAAATTCTATAAAATCTTTCTTTTTTAAAAAAGTGAGTGAGAGTAAAAACATGTATTAAATGTACATGTTTCATTATTTTATATTCTTAATCAAGAGAATACCACATTTGAAGAAAAATTATCCTATTAATTAATATAGATTAGATATTTATTATTTTTTGATAAAAAAAAGATTATCGTTAAATATAGAATTACAAAATTATTTTTTTTAATCAATCATATTTTAAACTATTAAAAAATTCGATGAATAAATCCTTCGATAATATCACTTAATCTATGAAAAGATTGAAGGCCTCCGTCTCTAATTCTTCTTTATTATCCAAAACCAATTCGCTCTTTCTACTATTCATATGTTCTATAATATAAATAATAAATAAAATGTTATGAATTTTGAACAAAACTTGATGTAAAAATTCGTGTAAATATGTTAAATATTCAAGTAAATATTAACATATTAAATGTCTACATTTTTTTAATTTAAAATCTTAAAACAAATTATCAACATCATCAAGTTGGTTTAGGTTCGTGTCAACGGTTGGGCACTTAGCCTGACACCGAAAAATAAAAATAAATAATAAACTATTATTAATCGTTTAATTAAGTAATAATTACTCTTAATTAATCGTAATTACTTCTCTAATACACTTTTGTCTCTCTTCTTCTCTCTGAGAAAAAAAAAAAATTAAAATTAATTTTCCGTCAAAACAAATTTTTATTTTCTCGTTTGTGTAATTTCCCGGCAACGGAAGAAGAAGGAGGAAGAAGAAGAGTGTAAGCAATAAATTCCTCTTCTTCTACGAAACATATTTTTTTTCTCTTCTCTTTGCTTCTCCGATTCTCTTCTTTGTAGTTTAATCGACTACTTCAAGCTTCTTTGTTCCATGGTTTCATCAATCGTAGGTACTTTTTTAAACTACTTCTTTCGTTTTGAAAATTTCTATAATCGGTTATTTTCTTCTTATTTGTTTAATTGATTGATTGATTGATACATGCGTTTTATGTAACTGATTGCGATTGTTCTGACTTGCTTGTGTATATATAAACTGATGATGATGATGATGATCATTGATTAAGCGAAGAAACTAGTTGCGATTTCTTATGTTTTCGTTGAATTCACGGATCTTTGAGTTAGTTTTTGAATTGTGTTAGAGGTTATAGAGCTTTGAATTTGAGTTTATTGTCAGAGATTTCATGGTTTTTGTTTAAGTTCTTGAAGAAATTTTTTACTTAAGTTGTTTTAAGTTCCATTGAGTTGACTAATCTAGAGATTTTATGGTTTTTGCTTTGATTCTCTTCTTGTTTGTGTTATATGAATGAATATGAGGAAATATGAGTTGCTTGTGTATATAAAACTGATGATGATGATGATCATCATGATTGAGCAAAGAAACTAGTTGCGATTTCTTATGTTTTCGTGGAATTTACGGATCTTTGAGTTAGTTTTTAAATTGTTTCAGAGGTTATAGAGCTTTGAATTTGAGTTTATTGCAGAGATTTCTTGAAGAGAATTTTACTTAAGTTGTTTAAGTTCCATTGAGTTGACTAATCTAGAGATTTTATGGTTTTTTGCTTTGATTCTCTTCTTGTTTGTGTTATATGCATGAATATGAGGAAATATGAGTTGCTTGTTATATGATGTGATCTAGAACTAATGATCTTAGGAAGTAAATCAACTTGTAGAGTATTCATGGAAGCTCGTGAATGATCTTGTATATAACCAGTCACTTCTTGCTTTTTTGGTTGTTGCAGAAGCCAAAACGATGGAGTTAGAGTCCAAGAAATCAGTATTTACTGGTATGAATGATAGTTTTCTTGTTTTCTGTTCTGATGGAAAATTACTATTTTTGTTCTTTTGTATAATTTATATCTAATCATTTGGCCATGTTGAATCTAGATATGCCATCCTTGTTGAGTAGATTATCTAAAACTTTTGATGGAGGATCGGGAAGTGATTTGAGCATGTTCTCAAGCTCATTACCCACACTTTTTCATGAAAAGCGTATGTCATAGTTTATTTTACTAATCAGGTTTAACTCTTGTGAAGACTGTGCTAATATCTTTGTGTTTTTATCTTCACAAACTTTGCAGTAAATATGACTGATTCAGATAGTTGGCTCTCCCTTGATGATAATTCACCTATTCTGAACAAACTTGTCATTGGAAACTCAGAGAATGATTCTTTGGAAGATGTTGAACCTGATTCTTTAGAAATCTTGTTGCCTGAGGATGAAAATGAGCTCCTACCTGGCCTTATTGATGAGCTTAATTTTAATGGGTTGCCTGATGAACTCGACGATGTTGAAGAGTGTGATGTTTTTTGCACAGGAGGGGGCATGGAGTTGGATGTTGAATCCCAAGATAACCATGCTAGTGATGTGTCAGGGATGCAGATATCTGATCACGGTGCTGCAAATGTATTTGTTCCTCGCAAACGTCCCAATACGTCTGGAAGAGTTTCAGTAGAACATCCAAACGGTGAACATCCTTCAAGGACATTATTTGTGAGGAATATCAACAGTAGTGTCGAGGATTCGGAGTTGAGCGCCCTTTTTGAGGTAATTTCACAATTGTTTGCTTCCATTTTTGATCGTCAAATTATTATATTTGCTCTTGCTGACGTGATTTCTATTTGTCACCAGCCGTTTGGGGAGATCAGAAGTTTGTACACTTCATGCAAAAGCAGAGGTTTTGTAATGATATCTTACTATGATATCCGAGCTGCTCATGCTGCAATGCGTGCGCTACAGAACACACTCTTAAGAAAAAGGACACTGGACATTCACTTTTCCATTCCTAAAGTATGAAAATATTCTTGATTAAGAGTTTCAGCTTTTCTTTAGAACTTTCCAATCATCAGTTAATTACCACATGCTAGGAAAATCCGTCAGAGAAGGATATGAATCAAGGAACTCTTGTGATTTTTAATGTGGACACAACAGTATCTAACGACGAGCTCCTTCAGCTGTTTAGTGCCTATGGTGAAATAAGAGAGGTAATTTATGCAGTATCTGACAACAAACTCTTTTGTATTTGATGTATATCCGCTAATTAACTCTTCGCTTGTAAATGCAGATTAGAGAAACCCCGAACAGACGGTTCCACAGATTCATTGAGTACTATGATGTTAGAGATGCAGAGACAGCCCTGAAAGCACTGAATAGAAGTGAGATAGGTGGAAAATGCATAAAGCTCGAACTTAGTCGTCCTGGTGGGGCTCGCCGAGTGTGAGTTGCCTGCACTTTGTAATTATTGAGTTATCTTGCATACACAGAACTAAATACTATTTGTATGCAGCTCGATTCCGTCAACAAGTCAAGACTTGGATAGACAAGAAGTTACGAATTTCATAAATCAAGTCGGTTCACAGGTTACCAATTCTCCACCAGGTAATCTCATATTGATCAATCCTTTCGACATTCCCTCGCCACACACACACACACACATACTGGTTACCATTTCTTTTCAGGAATTCATTCAATTTACTTAACAGGTAACCGGCCAATTGGAAGTCCAGTGAACGGCTCTCCTTTAAATGCCTATCCAAGACCAAATGGTTTAGGAATCATCAGGCCAGTTAACCACGATAATATGCAGGGGTTAGCTTCAATCCTCCCACCTCATCACTCAAGCTTTCATGGATTTTCACCAGTCAGTAATGACCAAGGACTATTGAATAAGGGATTGATGCATAACATTGCCTATGGACAACCTCATTCATTACCAGAGCATATAAGAGGAGGAATCTCCAACTCCATGAGGTTTATAACTCCAAACTCCCCAGGATTTGGGACTTCATTTGATCAATGGGGGAGCCCTCCTCAGCATATGAATTATCCTGGTTATACTGGAGCATCATCGTCGTCATCATCATCTGCACGTCCTTTCCCTATCAGACATGGTATTGCATTTTCTGAGAGACAAGGTTCATTGCTTGGTAAATACCAGCATCATGTAGGCTCTGCTCCTTCAAGCATTCATTTTAGTACCCATATTAATAATTCCTTTCGAGGATCACCAGAAACATCCTCGCTGATACCCTTTGGATTTAGTGATATGGGAACCAACAAAAACTATATCACTGCTCATGGAAAAGCAAACCTTGGTGTTACTAACATCGGCATGTCTTCAATGCCTACACTTTCTCTTGGTGGGAATAGAGGATTACAATCAGTAAAGCCTGAACCTTTTACTCAGCAAAATAACATCTATCAACACGAGACTCGCGACCAGAATCAGCTCATAGATGGTGGTCGATATCATATCGATATGGATAGAATAGCTAGTGGAGATGATATTCGAACTACATTAATCATTAAAAACATCCCAAACAAGTAAGCATTTTTTATTGATCTCAATCTAAGATCTTTTGCCCAATCTGTAAACTCTTTAAATGCTTTGTTTTGTTAGGTATACTTATAAGATGCTAGTGGCTGAAATAGACGAAAAGCATAAAGGAGACTATGACTTTCTCTGCTTACCTATAGACTTTAAGGTACTATAAGAGATCATCAAACTCATGAGTAACCTGAGAAGTTACTAACAATCAGCTTTTTCCTGGAAACAGAATAAATGCAACATGGGACACGCTTTCGTCAACATGGTCTCTCCATTGCACATCGTTCCCTTCCATCAGGTTTATACTACTGTTTTTTAGAAACTGCTTGCTTAACCTAGGTTCTACGATATGCCAAACCAAAACTAGTAATATGATAGGTATAGAAACAAAGTCTCTTTTAGGTACTGACACTAAACTAAAGAGCCCTCCAAAACTCCTATGAGCTAAACAATCAAATACCACTTTAACTGTGAATAAAAGAAGAAAATCGAATGTAAAATCCGCTTATGTTGTCCTCGGTGTAACTAATCCAATTCTCACCAACAGAGCCCCGGTCTTGAGATTTTAAAAACCGCAATATAAAATGAAAAACGTGGACCGGTTCTTAACATTAAGTTTCGAAAATGGGCCGGTTCTTAAAGTAAAATTTTGAAAATTAAAAAAATGGGTCGTAAGCTCGTGCTCGGTCTCGGGACCGGCCCTACTCACCAATGCTGATCTTTTCCAAATTTCTTGTCAGCTTATCTTTATATGGCTTTATGGATTTGTTACAAAGTTGATTCATGTATTGTTGATATTGACATTCTTATTGATCAATCCTGTTTCTGCAGACCTTTAATGGTAAAATATGGGAGAAATTCAACAGTGGTAAAGCTGCTTCATTAGCATATGCAGAGATTCAAGGAAAATCAGCTCTTGCTTCATATATGCAAACTCCAACTCCTATGAAAGAAGATAAACAATTTTTCCACGACGAGAATCAAAACTCACATGATCAGGTAAGTTTATCGAATCACTCGAAATCTGGACTGCCTCTTCAAAGTAAATTCCAAATCTCTTATTGTTAGTATTAGGGGTGGGCGTTCAGTTTTCGGTTCGGGTTCGGTTCGGATAATTCGGATTTCGGATAATTCGGTTAAGGGTATATAAGAACCGTTCGGGTTATTTAAAAATTCGGTTCGGATCCATTTCGTATCGGTTTTTTCATTTTTATTAGGATCTGAAATGGAACCGGAACTCCAAAATATCCGTTAATTTTCCAAATTATCCGAAAAACTTAACTAAAATCCAAATTAATCGAATCAAAAATCCAAAATATTGGACAAAAACCCATAAATAGCCTAGTTACCTTACTAAAAACCTATTTTTTCTACTTAAAATCCTAACTATATAATCACAATAACATATATAGTCATATATATATATATATATATATATATATATACGAACTTTTCTGTTATACTTTCGGGTTTCGCTTCGGCTTGGGTTTGAATTAAGATATATAGGAACCGTTCAAGTTATTTGGAAAAAATTTTCAGTTTCGGTTTCGATTTCTTCGGTTCGGATTTCAGGTTTCGGTTTATATGTCCAGTCCTAGCTAGTATCCAACAATTATCTTAAAGTCTCTTGAGTTCTAATTATGAATCATATAGGAGAATCTATTTACAAGCATTTGGAACATAACAACAACTGATCAAGATTGGTCTTCTTATACAATCGAAAATCCTAAAAAGAACATTTCAGAAGAAGAGTCCTCTTAAAATCTCCCATTAGTAAGCTGAGAACTCTAACATTCAAAAGGTAAAAAGTAAGTAAGTGTACAGATGTATATTATTATTAAAGTTTGTTTTTTTTTTTTCCAATTGGAACAAAGTAACCAGGTTTTTTTNGATTCTTCCGCAAAAAAAAAAAAAAAAAAAAACATCCCACGTAATTTGTTTGTATACTTTTCTTAAGAACTTTGTTTTTTATTCAGTAATGTGTATATAATATGTATGTATATTAATATACTCTTGTTAATGTGAAAAGACATATGATCAATTGTTTTAGTTGTTTTATTTACAATTGTATGTTGTTTTCAATTAGTTATCATTACAAAAACAGTTGCGTGTTTTTCTCTTTTTTTCGTTTATTGAAATTGATTGATACCGAACAAAATAAATTGCACATAGTTTTTGGTTAACGAAGTCCAAAAATTTGTAAGACAAAATGTATTGCGTATAGTTTTTGGTTAAATGAGTCCAAAAACTTGTAAGATTATGTTCGACACATGAAGATTAATCAATGCTTTAAATAAGACTCAAATTTTAACATTTACAAAAAAAAAGACTAATTTCAAATAGTAGAAGACGAATGTCGAAAAAGTTGCCAAAATGAGGTTACAATTAGGACTGGGAATTCTGTTCAATCGGTTTGGTTCGGGTCGGTTTTCGGTTTTTCTGATTTTTGGATGTTTGTTCCGAACTAAACCGAATAAAATTTTGGTTCGGTTCAAAAATCGGTTTATTCGGTTCGATTTTTGTTTTTGAAGTTTGGTTTTTTCGGTTATTTTCGGTTTTCATTTATTTTTGGTTTATTCGGTTCTATTTTCTGTTATTTTCTCCTTTTTCGGTTTTTTTGTTTTTTTCAAGAAATTAAAAAATAAACCGATCGGTTATCGGTTCGGTTACTGAAATTGATTTTTTGTGTCGATCGGTTATTGTTGATACCGGATTTAGCACCCGACAAGAAGCCCACTTGGATCAAGCCCGA
>OVBE01017014.1:0-10636 GCA_900406425.1 Iberis pinnata | reverse complement strand
ATATATATAATTATTACCTGTACATAAAAGTTCGAAGATATGTCAGGGTTGAAGATCTTATGCGCCAGTTAGAGTCATCAGCAGACGAAAGAATGACTCCAATAACTTTCTGTAGAAGAGATTCTGGGAAAACGCGCCATTTCAATAGCTCAAATGCTGCCTTAGCCAACGTGGACAGATCTTTGTGTGATGTTTCCTATAATAGATGGAGACAGATCTTTCATGGTTCCGAGGCATAAAAAAGTAATTTAAAAGAAATAAATCAAACATGTATAATGCTTATACCTGCAAGGAAATCACTGGGTAGAGAAGTCCCGCAATTACATCTAGCAGATACGAAGACCTCCCAGATTTGAAAGATGAGATGATGAAATGGAAGAGCTACACATACGACAAAATATAAAGAAAATTGGTATAAAACGTCTCAGATAAAGGGCAGAAGAAAGAAAAATTCTTCCAAAATTTGAGTCAGCCAGTACCGTCTCCATCCATTTAACATCATCTAGAGAATCACCATTTGACTGAGCATTTTCCATATCTACATCTGATGAAGAGTCCAAGCTATCTGATATGCTAGCTTGTTGAATGTTTGTAACAGCTTCAGATGCTCTTTCACTAATCAACTTCAACCAATTTTCCTCCTCAAGTCGGTTATCAACATCTGTTCTCCCTTGTTCAGATAGATATTCTTGTTGATATGTCATCCTTAGCCGAATGTTAGAGCATAATACTGAAAGAATCACACCGACAACTTCCCTTATCTGTTCAATGTCACACAAAAGTAACAGGCTTTTCAACGTTTTGTTTGACACTTCTATTTTGGCTTTTCAAAAGACAGTTAACGGCATAGAAAATTCTGCCCGAAAACAGAAGGGGCTTAAATGTAGAGTACAATAAATGAGCGAGAGAAGTCTTCTTACTTGTGCCGAGGAATGGGACATATTATTGATCAACTCATCGAGAAGCAGGATATGCAGCTTCACTTCTGATAGAGGCATTTGTGGTGGAGATAATTCTATTAAAGCAGCCGCAAGAAAAGCATACCGCTTTGCAACAACAGTGGTGGTTGCAGTTGGTGGTAATGGTGCCACTATACACTCCAAAATTTGTTGTCTCATGACAGGAATTTTGGTTCCTTGTTTCCCTTTCCCTGTGACAGCATAGCGTATGCAAGCAGCCCACTCCGGTATGGATTCCACTGATTGACCAAGAATAACATTCTGCAACTGAGGCATTATCCAACTATCCCACTCACTAAGAAGACCGTTAATATCAGAGTGTAGTACACCTGCTAAAGCTTCAGCAGCAACACACTGTTTTGGTCTCTCCTTAGCGTCACGAAACTCCTCTAAGGGGCTTTTTAGTGCCAACAACACAGGCACTCCACATTCTTGTGCTAACCGCTTGAAGATGCGAGCAAAACTTGGATAGAATATATCACTCCCTAACAAAGACACCCAACTAGGAGTTCTTGGCCATGAAGCCGAAAATTCGAAATAGAAACGAGTGATTGACTTATCCGCCATGCTCTGGAAGGATGAACTTCCATGATTACCTCTAGAAGAGGAACCATCAGTGTCAGTGATATGAATATGAGAAAGACTTTCAAAAGTCTCCCTGAAGAATCCTTCTTCTAGGAAAATTTGGCTCAATGCTAAATCAAGGGACGAGGTGGCATTTTCTTGTGAAGAAGATACAGAAGGTTGATCCTTTCCTTTCATCTTATAAGGTGATTCTTTTAGTAGCGTGTTTAGAGCAGAAATTGCCAGTATTCTCGTCTGAGGTAGTTGACTTTTCAAGTTTTTCAAGAAATGGCCTGGAAAATAGCGACATAACCTTATTTAAGAAAAAGCAACCCAAATAACATGGAGAAAAGAATTCCCATATCCTCTACCAACTAAAATCTGTACCCGCGGTTTCATCAAGGATTTTGACGGAAAAGCTCGGGTCAATCCTGGAGGACATAGCTAACAGAAGGAGCACTCTGTTAGCCATCAAGTTATACCTGGCATAAGGAAAGAGGCATAATGACTCCATATCTTTATCGGCACTATTCAACTAAGTATATTAAAATAATTTTCCAATTAAAAATAGATTAGTGGCAGGGTAGACATACCGCCAGTGCAAGCTAGAAGAATCAAAACTCATGGAACTGATCTGAGAAACAAGATCTCCGGAAGTAGACCCCTCAACATGGCCATCCAACGAGCGAAGTATGTTTCGAGACAGTCCCGCAAAGTGAATGTTATATTTGACGAAGAGCTGCAGACAGGAAAAGTTTTAGGCAACCGAAGAAAGAATAAAGGCCTTTGCCCTCAGAACAAAAACTAGACCTTTACCTCAATGATTGCTTTTTGGGATTTCATAGATTCATGATGAGAACTACAAAAAAGATATTATAAATCTTAACACCATTTTCAGAAGCATTTTTCTCCTTACCAAGATACACGTAATTCATCTTAAAAAGGTTACCTTGAAAGAATCCCAAGAAGGAAAGACGAAAATGAGGTTGGATCCTGTTGTAGCAGAAAAATCATTAGATTTTGCAATCGAAATAACACAAAGAATAACAAACACTACCGTTGTCAAATGCTTGAGAACACTCTGTGAAGAGAGAATGGCACAAGAACCAAGGACTACATTCTCTGGTGCATCCTGATTTCGTAAGTTCTCAGAAAGGGACTGAACACACTCTGAAAGCAATGACGGCCATCTTTTCAACATTTTCAGCAACGATTTTCCAGCAAGCCTGAATACCACCATAAAATTTAAAGCAAAGCCGGGACAAATAATGTATTAAAAGAAGCGTAGAGACCAGTAAAGAATTTAACAGACAAAATTATGGTTGAAGTAATCCTGTTCCAAACATAAGATCTACAACCATTAATTGACATGCATGTTTATACCATTAATGAGCACAAAATTACTCACACTCGGACAGTCTCATAGTTATGCAGACAGAGGGTCAAAAGATCATCAACCAGAAGTGCAAAGGATTCTGGTGGAGAAAATTTTCCATCTGTACGAAATAGATGATAGGACGATTGTGATGATCTCCATGTGTTGTGCATGTACGCCTTGTCAATGAGTGCCCATCTAGGCCTGAAAGACGATAAGATTTCTGGGATATTAAGACCAAGATGTGTATGTTTTCAATTAAGAAAAAGAGAGAATGACCTTCTTTTGCCCTTAGAATGAAAATTAGTAATAAAGTTTGCCGGAGGCTCTACAATCGCAGCAGATTCCAGTTTCCAAGCCTGCCTGTGATTTGACCATTCATCATACTCCAAACTGCCTGCAAAAGTTTAAAAGATAAGTGTTATGAAGAGAAAGACATGTGGCTAGTCAACTGCAGAAAGAGAGCACGCCAGAGGCTTTCTGCAGTACCATAGTTTCCCAGAGCATCCATTATGCGGATTATTAGTATTAACAAGATGCTGTCATCTGATTTCTTCTCTAACAAGTATCTGCAAACATCATAAATCAAAACCATTCAAATAATAGTTCAATAGTACACATTTTGGAGAGACCTAAAGCAAAGCAGCTGCTGAAGAAACATTACTTGCATGCAGCATGAATTGTCTTGGCAGTTTTTTCTCGTATTTCACTACTGCCAACACATGAACCTGATGCACCAGCTATAAAGAACGGCGAATCTTCAACTATATCCTGTCTTGGTGACGGCCTGAAATCAGGTAGGCAAGACAAAACACCTTGCAATGTAGAATCTATACGCAAAAGAGTCACTTTTAGGTGGGTTTTCTCATCTCCTGCACCACAAAACGCTCCAATGAGGCAAGTACGTGTAAGTTTTTTGGAGAAAACACGTACATTCTGCATTAATATCACCAATGCCAATATATTATGGACTGACTGAAATTACCTGCATCAGAGTGGATGGCTGATTGGCAAATTCTCAAAAGATCATCTAATGCTGACTGTAGATGAAGATCTAAGAGCTCATTGGCAAACTGAATTTCCTCTTTGGTGGAAACATGCCACTTGGAATGTGCCACCTGCTCATCCGTAGAAGCTTTGATGCTGATCCATTCCTCCAAACCAGGAGCAGCTGGGTGACGAGACAAACATCTAACACGACAGAAAGTCTTTGTTATTTGAGTAAAGAGAAACACTTAAGAAAGTGATGATAAAAAGTCTCGAGTTATTACGCACTTGTATTGATCAATAGGATAGTAAAGAATCAGACTTCCAAGAAGAGATCGGAGAAGATGATCCCCAGCTCCATTAACCTTTTCATAACCATCAAAACATCAAACAAACGAATTGAAAATACACATCACTAAGAAATCGCACACCCTAAAGAAAAAATCTCAGTCCACGGATGTCATTCAAGTAAAATTATACCTTCCAAGAGGACGAATTAAATGCAGAAGAGATAGCTTCGATCAAATGGCCTTTGTATCGCAGAAGTGAGCTGCCTCCATAAGTGATGGCAACGGATAATACTTTCAGCTGATAATCTATAGATGCCTCAAGCGCTGGAGAAAGAGTGTGTTTGTCTTGCTGAAAAAGGGTGATCAGAAAGAAATTATGCAAACTGAAGAGACCACATAAACTACAAACAAAAACTATCGACAACCAGAACATACCTTATTGGAAAGAAGGGTGTCTGCACTTCCTTTTCCTCCATACCCAGTGACAGGGATTTCTTTCAGAGAAGATATAACAGTGAGGAGAATTGGTTCAACAATTTGAGCAACTGCTTCTTCAGGGTTTGCATGAACACAGGCACAACAAAGCAACCCAACCTCGGCAATTGCACCAGGAAGAATATTTGTCTGAACAAACTTTGATATCTTTTTCAAGGCCTTTTAGAGATTAAAGCAAACAAGCAATCAAACTTCTATTCCAGCGAAAAGCATAAGGAACTCTTAAAGTAATAGTGACAAACCAACCTGGTTATATAGAGATCCAGATAGCCTTCCAAGTAGGATTTCAAGCATGCAATAGTAATATGGACCATCTTCAACCAAAAACGTTCCTGATGTTGCAGATGAACTTAGGCCTTCATTTCTGCAGCAAAAGGAGGTCTTAGTGTAATTCATTATAGACCATAAACATGAGGCAGAGTTATAAAAATTGTACTACTTTACTCACATAACACTGTTGGATTCCAAATGTTGTAACAGCGAGATCAAACGACACAAAAATTCATCCAGCCACTCAGAGAAGCAAGCCATAGTCATGAACGACAAGTCATCAGAATTATCGTCCAACACAGCCATCTGTGACATACAAGGATTTACGCAGACCCAGTAAAGAAAACAAGTCTTTTGAACAGCAAATGTTTGAAAGACTTCCATGGTTAAGGAGCTTACATTGGAAAATATGGAGCCAATCAGTTGCATAGTTGCCAAAGTTTTAGGGGGATCATTGGCGTCCATACCAAGCAATGCATTTGATAAAGAAATCCCAATAAGATCAAGAAACATCCTATCATCCACGTCACCACCAAGATCTGGTGTTTTAGCAGTTGACATAGAAGACTGCAGGATTGACCGGCCAGCAAATGCTACGGACATCATAGCAGTTTTCAATTGGTGGGTGGCAGTTGTCTGACTATACATAAACATTCATTATGAAGTTAATTGATAGTCGAGAGCCTTCATTTTGAGGGAAATCGATATAGTAATATAAGGATGCAATATTCTGTAAGATAAAGAAGCAAACACAAACCGTTTCCAAAGCCAAATGGAACCGAGATGCCACAAAAGGAAGGACCAAAGAAGGTTCTACATAAGACAAAATGGATGTTGCTGCAGCAACTGTCTGGGAAAGATGTTCATTCTTGCTATATTGACCGCGATCAATCAACTTTAACACCACTTCAACAAAAGCTATTCTTTCCGGCTTCCCTAAACAGACTGCTGACAGGCAATGTGGATCCCTGTAGAAAAAATGTTCTAATCAAGAGACTACCAATATGATTAAACGCATAAAATGGTGACATTGCTATTTTCTTACTGCTGCTCACGCTGTAAACGCTTTTGGAATGCTATAACCAGGTTATACAAAAGTTGTTCCAAGGAATAAGTCCAGCGACCACCATTAGAAGGATGATAATATCTACATTTAAACGATAGAAAAACAGAAAATATAACAGACATAAATTTGCAGTTTGCGGAATAAATTAACAAAAGGGCTTCATAGGTTTACTAAACATACTGTTCTAAGAGGCTGACCAATTTTCTGAACTGCTCATGTGCCGAACTTCCAGGTTTTAGAAAGTATACCTTTAACAGAAGCCAAGATGTTCATCCCATGAAGATTTATTGGTAACATACAGCAGTTGAATGTGCTAATATGAAATTGTACAACAACTTACAATACATTGTGCAATTGATTTCGATGGGGTGGTAGTCTTGTTAGAGAACAAGAATCTTGTGTTTCGAGGAACATCAACTGAATATGGATATGATCCACTCCCATTTGCAACAGGAACCTAAAACAGAATCATATAAGAATCCCTGTGTATGGAGAGAAATGAACACACAGATCTGGGATACGACAAAGAGCAAGACAGAAGCATCTGAATCTCATTAATTATTAGTATCTTACTATCTTTATATGCCAGCTGACTTTCAAACATATCAATTTTTTATCATTGGCTTTAGCTATTCCAGACATATCACTAGAGCAAAAAATGGAACGCCAGAGACTTAATCATTAGCAACACTAGGAAAGCTTCACTCACCTCAAACATATTCAAAAATCTACTGAAAAGCATGGGCAAGTAGGACTCCCAGTCGATAAAACTGCACTTTTTTATCACACTAGCTAGCACGGCTGTCCACTGACTATTCCAAAATTGACAATTTGGTATCGAATCCCAGAGCTCTAAGAAGTTTTTTATCCATTTTCTGCAAGGTCAGAAAATGCAAAAACAAAGATTAAATTCATTTACATGAGAGAAACCAAAGATATAACTGAGCAGTAGCAAACATTTTGCCATTACGTGGTGAAGAAATCTTGATTTTCGGGATTCGTAGGAAGGAACAATCTTACGAAGCCAGAGCCTTCAAATGAGGAATTATGCCAAGGATTCTCCAAAAGAGACCTGAACGTGGATAGAAGAAGATCCAAAAGGTGAGCAAAGCTATAGCATTTAATTAACTTTAATTACGACTAGCAATCCAGCTGCACATACAATCTTAAAGCGACAAAGAGATCTAATTCAAATTTCTTCCTGTCTGTAATGGGTCTATTGAGAAGATTGTAATTCTATGCCCAACTCTAGTTACAGCCAGCAATCCAGCTGCACATACTAGTAAAGGCACAACTCCCAACTTGCTTAGGGCTATGACCTTTGTTAAACAGGTATCCCAGTAGTAGACTTTGATATGATGTCTTTTACTTGTGCCACGATAGGGACATGGTATACTTGAGAGAATTGGTAAGGCTATAATGGAAAATTTTGCTACTTTTCCCATTTTTCCAACTCTTTGTTCGCGTAAGTGATAAACAGTTTCCTTTACAAATATAATACAAGCTAGAACAGACAGGACCGTGATAGTATCTCATAATGTTCATGACAAAGGTAAATTAATGCATTTACAGAAGTAATAGAGCTATCATGCTAACAACTTACATGAATTCAGACCATATCTCCGACGCGGCCCCTTGTGGAAAAAATCTCCTACAAGAACGAATGAGTGAAGTGACAGCTTCAAAGTGTCGTTGTCTCAACCTCCAGCCTTCAGGACCCGGGCTCCTACAGAAGAAAGAAGTCTGAAACATTATAAATGAAACAAAAACAAGACATCTAAAACGAGGCTAGAAAATTTATCCCTCCATGAATAGCTAATAAAAAAGGACCCACATACGCCTGCCAGATATTCAAAGAGGACTCACCTGCTGAAGTGTGCATGAATCAAGGTATCATACAAGGGCCTCCACTGAACTTTCAAAGACAGCTTCTTACGATACTTGTTCATCAGTTTGACTAAAACATTTCCCCATCTAACCTATTTCACCAGAACGGATCTTATCAAAGGTAAGCATACAAAAAAATTATAAGGCAAGGGTATGTGAGGAATGGAGCTGGTAACTGGAGTTCATTCTGGTATTAGTTCTCGAACCTGTGCATACAACTTATTCTGAGATGAATGAAAAATCTGTAAGCCAATTTCCACAACTTCACTAACATCCTCCACAGATAAATCACTTTTCGCTCTAACAAAGCTGCAAAGGCGAATGAAAAAAACGTCATCAGACCCTGGGCAGCCACAAATAATAGTCAAATGCAGTATACATAAGAACCAAGTAATGCCCCGCTCACTAAATGAAAAACAATACGATCAATCCCAGCAACATATAGGCTACTAAATAACCAGACGCCCAGTAACCCTATCCTAGCCGTGTACAGACTGAACCGCAGAACACACTCAAAAACACTGCAAGTGATTTCGATATAATGACTGAATTCAATGAAAAATAGCTAATCATTTCTTAAATTCGTTATCGACGCCTTCAAATTCCATTTAAGAAGCATACAATTCGAACGACGAAAAACAAAAAAAATTCCACGAGGTTTGTGTAATCAAACCACGAAATCGAGAACTCACAGTTCGATAACGGAGATCCATTTAAGAGTAGCATAAACAGAGTCTGGATCATCGGGTCTGTACAACTCTTTGACACGTCTAACGACTTGTGCGAAGGATTCTTTCTCCTTCTTCGTTTCCTCCGCTACAGGCGGTGGTAGCCATCCATTGTACAGATGCATCTCTTCTTCTTCTCAGTCTTCGTCGTCGCAATTTTCTACAGATTGATATTAGTTTTCTCTTTTTCTTCTTCTCTGAAGCTGAATTTAAAGCAGAGTTAGTTTTTCTCTAGTTTTCTTTCCAAGCAAGAAAAATCATATCGGAGTAAAATGACATCATAAAATAAAAACAAGGACAAAAATATAATATTGTATTGACTTTACCGTTGACTGGCTACCGGCAACAGGCGTGGCAGGTAATTTTAGCTCCGAACCGACGAAACTGTGTTTCAGATGGATCCTTTAAGAATCAATTATATTTGAAATTACAACCCATAGGTTTCGAAATTATAATTTTATCATCTATTGCAAATGGAAACAAATCTTTTGTAATGTGAATATGAGATCAAACCCATTACTGTCCACAAGTAATATATCGGCCGATAAATTACGAACTTGATATGGAGACACATACGCATAGGTGGATAATTTTGTTGTCAACAGGTGGAAATTTGTTGCAGTTATTGTTGATCGAATACACGTACCTAACCAATACAAATATATGCTGACGACATTTATATTTGCAGGTTCCGTTTGACTGCAAATAAAAAAAAAATCTTCGGTGAAGAAGTAGATGTTTTAGGCTGAGTCATTGACTGCATGATATATATTCCTAATTACTTTACAGATTCGCAAATATATTCCCAGCTGAAGTTTCTATATTTCAGATATATCTTTTTTTGTTTGTATGAAATAAGCAAACAAGTCGTTGTAGTATAGTGGTAAGTATTCCCGCCTGTCACGCGGGTGACCCGGGTTCGATCCCCGGCAACGGCGTATTTTTGTTTATGTTTCTTGAAGCATTTCTCAAAAAGCCCATTTAGATGACCCATACCCATAATCCCAGAATGCGACTGACGTATACTAGTTTTTGTTTTCTCTGGCCCAAATAATTTACAAACCAACTCTGGATATTTAATATAATATTTAATTATGTTCTTGGTGACAACAATCCTAGATTAACAATAGACTAATGCAATCCAAATTGTTTTTATTGTAATTTTTGTTTGTTACTCAGTATACCAAACGTAACACCATCCAAGCTATTAAATTTCTTTTTGATTCTACATATACAACTAAAAGTGTTGATCTATTTAATTAACTAAGAATAAAGTGTAGGAGGTGTAAAAACCAAATTAAGGAAAACTATAAACACTTTAATAAATAACTAAATTTTTTTGTAATTCTAGAAATTGTCCGAGAACGATTAAAGAATCTCAAGATACATGAAATAAATTTATAATCATTCAAATTCGAAGTCTATGAACTTATAATTTCGGGATAAATTCTAATATATAAAAGAAAGATTTTAGAACCTTTGAAGATAGCCACGTCAGCCTTTCGGAAAGCATTTTCTATATGCCACATTAGCATCTCATCTTCTTTCACGATGGCGATTCCTTTATCCAAAATCTAATTTTGTACGTATGTTATCATTAACCTTCAATCTTCCATCTTACATTGACTATTTTCTTCTCCATTCAATCAAAGAAATCAGAATTTAAGCTTCAAAAAAGGGGATAAACCCTATTTTCATTTCGCCAATTGCCTCTATATCAATCTCTCCGTCTGCACCTCCTTCCTTTTTCTCTTTCGACGGTCAATGCAACACCTTCGGTTCCACTTTGGTTTATCCTAGACGCAATAAACACTCTCTTCGTTTTTTCATCCTCCAATTTCCAGGAAAAAAATGACGAAATCTAAAGGTATTTATCGAAAAAATCTATATAGCTTACCGCTTCTAAAATCTACTTCGCTCATTTCCTCATACACTCGCAGATCAGTCTATTGATTTTTCAGGTTTCAGAGATATAGTCAACAAAAGCTTACGAGATGGTAATTCACCACATGGCG
>OVBE01017013.1:0-10637 GCA_900406425.1 Iberis pinnata | reverse complement strand
ACTATACAATCAAATATTCTCAAATTTATGTACAAAAAACTAAACATATGTGTCCACTATGAACGATGATAAAAACAAAAAAACAACAACAAACACATCGACAAAAGACAAATATACAAGTAACTATTATTATTTAACAATTCAAATTAAAATGGAGTTTCCATGATCATAAATGTAAAATCATATACATTCACAAATCAAAAATATATAATCAAAAATTTTAAAAATAATGTATTAAAAAGTATACCCGCGTGTCTATGCGGGTCATCACCTAGTATGTTATAAAGAAAGAAGTATGAATGAAAAGAACTTCTCACAATTCTCTCTCTCTTTTCGTTATAAACAAAGAAGAAGAAATCATAATTTTCTTTCACTATATATATATATATAGCATTATAATAATATATAATAAATATTATTCAACAATATTATAATTAACTTTATTAATACGTTTGAACATTCTAAAACCGTGTCATATTGAGATTAGATCTCACATAAATGGGTATGGGCCTGACATATTGACCCAAGTTTTATTGAATATTTATAATGGAAAAATTGGATAATAGGTACTAAAATTTTTTCTAATTTATTAAATGGAAATTTTGTAAAAGTATTTGTATTTTAGTATTTTTTGTTTCGTGAGTGGTGAATGATGATGGTGAATCGTTAGTGTAAATGATTAATTTTTGTGTGTGAATGATGAATAAATCATGTAATGATAAATTATTTGTGTGAATGATAAATGATTTGATGAATGAACAAATATATTTATTTTTCAAATAAAAAAATAAAAATACCTATTTTTCAAATTAGAAAACAAAAAGTACTCAATTTATAAAAATACTCTTATTATACCATGTTAGGTTAGGTTTATGAGTTTTTAATTTAAAACTATTTAGCAGTGGATGATTTATTCAAATTTCTTATATATTAGAGATAATATATTTCAAATTAAATAATCAGCTCTCTAATATAAATTTCATGGTAAATGATGTGATTGTTTAGTTAATTTTTAATTTTTGGTTTCTTTAATTCAAAATTATATGAAATGAAAGATATAAACTAATTTTAATTTGTACCACTCCATATGAAATCAATATCCGCACTAACAATAATATATGAACTTGTTATTAAATCGACATGTTGTGATTCAAATATCAGATGAAAAACCAATTTGAATACTACAAGTATATATGTGCCTATTTATTTAGTTATTTATCATAATACATGCATGTTTATGTATAGCTCAAATATTTTTGTGTTAAGTAGTAGGAGTTTGGCCAAAACTTTAATCTCTTTTTTGATATAAGACTATCATTTGCTAATATCAAATATATATTTTACTAAAACTGAATTAAAATGTTTTTTTTTCTATGACCATAGAGTTCTAAGCCGAAACCCGTACATCTTTCTAGGGCGAGATCCAAACCATGTTATAGAACTCTTTTTTGGAGAGCAGATTTCTCCCACCGTAAATCGAAACTAAGAGCGCAACATCACCGATGACTGCGATTAAACCAACTCTACCAACTCATCGTTGGTAATTAGAGTGTTTTTTACTTAAACACTAGTCCAAAATATTGTATAGCATTATCTTACCCATAAAAATAAATATTTGTATTAGGATTGGGAACTGAATATTTTCATTTTTTAATTTTCAATCACTTAACCTAGCGTTTGAAATGTAACACACAATCATGTATGAGGCTAGAGCACTTAGCCCACGGCATAAAGGGAAAAGTTGTCTCCATTATGTAATGGATTATATTCTCTATTTTTAAAAACTGTAATCACTAATAATTTGGTTAACTATTTTGCACCTACAATGATTGTCGTGTGCTATCATTTAATTCTATATAAAAATGTGAGTAAACACAAGGAAGTCTTTTATCAACGGTATGTGGACAAGTTGAATAGAGTTTTAACTGAAAAAAATGCATTTCAAATGAAAGTTATGATTTTTTGAACAAAGATATAACTCATAACAAAAAACTGATAAAATTTTGAACAGAATTTATGATGGTATGAAACGTCTCTGCATACATAGAAAAACAGAGCCAGTCTTGGAACAAACCAAATGAGACATTGACCCCAAATTATATAGGCTCCTAAATTTAAATATATATATATATATATATATATATATATATATATATATCACATTTAAAATAAAAAACATATAAACAAGTAAGAGCTGTAAAAAATGACGAAAAATTAATTGAAAAAGTGCAAAAATTCGGTCCAACAGCACCATCATATATATATTTTTTTGGTTCATTGTCTACTGTTTTAAAAAAAAATTTCACTAATTATTTAGGATTTTCTTATGTTTAAATTTTTTTTACACATTTTTAAAATATAAAATATTAAAAATATAAAATATTGGCCTCCATTTTTTATTTTGCTTCAAGTTTCTGTATTTTTAGGATAGGATTGTTCCTGATTAAAAACAATGAATTTTGGCAAAATGCAGACTTTTCATGAGAAAACATGATGATCATATATATCATTTTTCTAAAACAAGAAAAGTTTTATGCCAAATTTCATACATATTTAGATTTAAACCTATAACATGTAATCAGTTTACCTTGTTCAAAACAGTTATGGACTCTGTGATAGTCTGAAAAGTTTTTCATGTAGTTTGTTTAGTTGATTAATATTTTTTTTAGAAAAAATTAGACTCCTTTTATAATTTATGTCTAAAAATTAAGCTTCTTAAGTTTTTAAAAACGGTTAAGAATTACATTGGTTTTGTATCACAATCTATTTGGTTCAAAAACCGGTTCTAGACCAACCTCGTCTAAAATACCTCTCAAATATAAACTTTTTGTCACATATATTTTATATAATAAAATAGTAATATTTAGTTCTTGATTTTTTTCAGTTGAAGTAATAATATTTGATCATTAAAGACACTTTGTACATACAAATCTTTATAGTTTGAGAAGTTTGACATAAATAAAATAAAAACAAGGTGTTAACTAGAAGCGTATTTTCTTTTGTGATTTCAAGATAAAAAATTATTTTCCATCTTATTGAAGACCAATTTTACTTACATCAACCATCTTAAATATATATACATATATAAAGAATAATCGATAGACTTCCATATCAATCTTATGAGAAGAATACTAAATAGAATAACACCTTAGCAAAATACATCATATCTTCACTAGTGAAAACTACAAAATGCATCATCATATCATATCATATGATTATTAAAAACAAAGTAAAGTTAAGAATCTCTTTTAGAGAAACTTTAGCCTTTAAGTTTCTTTACTATATTCCCTTGAATCTATTCCCTTATCCGTGTTTGGGTGGTGGCTTTAGTGTGAGTGGACTCTTCACATTTAATGATGTTTCTATGCCTTATTTTCTGCTGAGTTTGGGACAGCTAAAAGTATACTTTTTCTTCCTTAATTTCATACTTTTCTTAATTATCTTCAAGTTTGAAAATAGTTTTTATATATATATGATCTCTAAACAAATCAGTTTGGACCATCAGTTTCAGTTATTTTGGGGGACTAATATACATTATATAACTTTATATTGTCAAAAATTCATCATGCGAACATTTAATCTTGAAATGCTGTAAATTAAGAAAAATTAATCATATATTAATATAATAATTTACATCGTAGTTGGAGAAGTAATTTTGATCAAATTATTTTTTATAACCAGAAAAAATGGGGCGGAGGGCCTTAATCTCTCCTCAGGGTAAGTGATACTTTCAAATAGTCTATTCGGTGATTTTTATAATAAGCCTAAAACGTTGTACCATTTTTGACTTGCTAAGGAAAATAATTTTCGTAATTTCGCACTGAAAAGGAATCGATCCCTGGCCTACACCAACAAAACGATTTTTCATCAAATGTGGTAATCACTAGACGACAATCAATTGATTATTGTTAAAAAAAATCTATATCTACATTTTATAAGTGCAGACTATTATTATTGCTTAATAGTACAGAGGTTTTTATACAGAGAGAATAGCTAAATTAGAGGAGATATATACAGAAGGAATACGAGATATGTAAAGTAAATATTGTAGTCATTAAAGCTTTTATCTTGTGTGATATTGTGTATCCTTAACACGCCCCCTCAAGATGGAGGTGTCCCAACAACTCCTATCTTGTCTCGTAGTTCTTGAAAACGTGATCGAGAAAGTAGTTTTGTAAGTGCATCGGCTAGCTGGTCCTTGGTGTTGATGTGAGCTACTCGAAGAACACCATTATGCACTTGACCTCTAATAAAATGATAATCAATTGCAATATGCTTCATTCTTGTATGGAATATGGGATTGGCACATAAGAATGTAGTTCCCACATTATCACAATACACAACTGGTGCGCTTGGTAGGACAATGCCGAGTTCTGTTAGAAGATTGCATAACCATTGTAGTTCCGAAGCAATGTTGGCGACTGCTCTATACTCGGCCTCCGTGGAAGACCTGGCAACGCCTCTCTGTTTCTTTGAAGACCATGAAACAGGATGTTTACCGAGATATACAATGTACCCATTGGTGGATATGTAATCATCCGCATCTCTAGCCCAGTCTGCGTCGGAATACCCATGTAAGGTGAGCTTGTTGGAGGCAGAGAAAAATAGGCCATGTGAAGACGTTCCAGCGAGATATCGCAGTACCCTTTTTGCAGCCTGCCAGTGATCGTTAGAGGGAAAATGCATAAAGTGTGATAGACGGTTTACCGCAAATGATATGTCAAGTCTAGTGAAGGATAGGTACTGAAGACTTCCAACCAGTTTCCGATATTCTGTGGGGTCCGAAAGAGTTGTGCCAGATTGTAAAGTTAACTTTGGAGAGGACACCATAGGTGTGGAGACTGGTTTGACATCTTGGAGATTATAGCGATGAAGGAGGTCCTGTATGTATTTCTTCTGAGACAAATGAAGACCATTAGGTGTCCGATGTGCTTCAATACCAAGGAAGTAGTTGATATCTTCTGCATCTTTCATCGAGAATCGTTTAGCCAGAGAGTTTAGAACTGTCCTGATGGTGAGACTGCTATTTCCTGTTATTAAAATATCATCGAGATAGACCAAAAGATAAACCACTACACCATCAGTTTTCTGTATGAACATAGATGTATCAATGAGGGATTTTTTGAAACCAATGTGTTCCAGAAACGTTTTTAACTCACTGTACCAGGCACGCGGGGCCTGTTTTAACCCGTATATTGCCTTCTTGAGGAGGCAGCCATGATCAGGCTTGTCACTGGTGCGGAACCCATGAGGTTGTTCCATATAAACCTTGTCTTTGAGAGTGCCCTGAAGAAAAGCGTTATTGACATCGATTTGTTGAATTAGCAATGTCCAACACCAGCCGAACAGTTGTGGCTTTGATGACGGGGCTGAATGTTGCGGTATAATCCTTACCAGGTTGTTGATTGAACCCCTTCGCCACGAGTCGAGCTTTTGATCTGTGAAAGTGACCATTAGAGTGAAATTTATTTTTAAAAATCCACTTACATCTGACAACGTTGTAGTGAGGTAGTCGGGGCACCATAATAAAGGTTTGGTTGCGGGCAAAGGCATCAAGCTCCTCAGACATCGCCTTTCGCCATCGTGATTCTTTTAGAGCTTCAGTGACGGTTCTTGGTTCGGAAAAGCCATGGGCAGAGATAGTGGTTTGATTCGCATATTTGGGGTTGGGTTTGCGAATATTATTTTTGTTACGGGTTTGCATCGGATGAGAGGGAACAAGAGATGGTTTCGGCTGAGGTGGTGGAGATTGAATGACAGAGGGATTTGGTGATGAAGAAACAGTAGAAGATGTGTTAGGTGTCGAGGAAGAGAGGTTAGGCGAGTAATGGGTGGGAGAGATAAATGGGCTGGTAACATTTAGTGGGCTTGGATTAAGTAATGGGGAAAGATTATGTGGACATGGGCTAGGTTGGCGTATTGGGCTTGGAATTAGTGTTGGGCTAGGATGTCGTATAGGGCTGGAATTAAAAGGAGAATTGTGTTGGTTTAGAACCTGCAAAGACAAAGTATCAGGTGATTCAACACATACCTCAGATGAACGAGGTTGCACAGATTCTGGCGAAGGATCCGGCGGAGGAGTGACGGCGGGAATCGCTGTTGTCGCCGGCGTGTGAGGAGGAAAAAGGTGAATTCGAATTCGGTGGGGAGAAGAAGAATCTGGGTGTGAAGAAATTGGGTCAGAGAGTGAAATTGGGACAAAAAGCTTAGAGAATGGGTAGACAGTTTCATCAAATATCACATGACGAGATGTGTATATTCGACCTGTAGATGGTTGAAGGCAATAATACGCGCTTTGAGTGAGAGAGTACCCGAGAAAGACACAGGGTGTGGAACGATTCTCAAGCTTATTTGCCGTATACGCCCGGAGCCAGGGAAAGCAGAGACAGCCGAAGGTTCGGAGCTTCTCATAGTTTGGAGTGAGAGTGAAAAGCCTCTGGTAAGGAGATTGAAGCTGAAGAACCGGAGTAGGCAACCGATTGATCAGGTAAACAGCAGCAGCAAATGCAAAGGTCCAGTAAGTGACAGGCATTCCAGCATGGGTTAATAAGGAGAGACCTGTTTCGACAATATATCGGTGTTTCCGTTCTGAAATGCCATTGTGTTCCGGCGTGTGAGGGGTAGAGGTGTAATGAGAGATACCCGTTGCTGTAAGAAGAGGACGAAGAGCAAGGTATTCGCCTCCATTATCAGAATACAGATGCTTGATTTTCGCATTAAAGCGATTCTCAACCAAGGCTTTGAAAGGAATGAAAACATCTTTGAGTTGGGATTGTGTTTTTAAAGGATATAGCCAAGTGTATTGGGTAAAGTGGTCAATAAAGACAACATAATATTTGTAGTTGTCAAATGAAACAGTGGGAGAGGTCCACAGGTCTGAAAATACGAATTCAAGAGGCTTAGAGGAAGTGATAGAAGTCTGGAAACATGGGAGTTTGTGACTCTTATTAATAGAGCAAGCAGTACATAAATTGTTTTGTGAAGCAGATTGTGAAAAAGAAAGAGAAAAACGTTTTAGAATATGCGAAAGTATTAAAGAAGAAGGATGACCAAGGTGAAAGTGCCATTGTTCCTTCGTTATTTTTGGTGAAGAGGAGGCAAATAAAGCTGAAAATTGAGCAGGGGAAGAAGGCCACTCATAGAAGTCCTCTTTAGCTCTGCCTTGCAACAACGGGATTCCCGACTTCAGATCCTTCACCTGAAAATAAGCAGGGAAGAATTCAACAAATACTTTGTTAGTATTGCAAAGTCTATATACTGATAGAAGATTCTTTTTCAGGTTAGGTACACATAAAACGTTTGTCAGGTGCATAGGACGAGTATGAGAGGGAATAGAGAGAGAACCAGAATGGGTAATAGGGAGCGCAGAACCATCACCAATGAGCACGGAATCATCCATGGAGTAAGGTTGGTGGAGGGAAAGGCTGTCTAAATCGGTAGTCATGTGATGTGTAGCCCCACTGTCCATGATCCAATGAGAGTTAGGACGGGTGTGTATGGAAGCAAGATGTGCCCGTGGCTGCCAGGGAGTGGAAGACGATCGAGACTGGGAAACATTATGTTGGCTAAACAGAAGAGAGCATCTCTTGGCACTATGTCCAAAAACACCATAATATTGACATTTTCCCTGGTCACCTTTTGCGGATCTGGTGTCATTATTATTATAAAAGGCAGATGGACCTTGACTGCTAGGTGACTGTCTTGGCGTCCAGGATTAATGATAGCGCTGTTGGTTGCGGCCAGAAGTGTGTTTGAACCTGGGATTGGCAATGTTGGCAGAGGCTGGTAACACAAGAGTAGGGGCAGTCATCGAGAGAAGTTTTGCTTCATAGTTAATCAACTTCTCATGGACTTCGGTGAGAGTTGGGGTATTCTCACGACCTTCAAGTTGTTCAACAACATATTTGTATTCATCAGGGAGTCCTTGATAGAGAAAATCAAGCTGATCTTCATGTTCAATCGGTTTCCCAAGTAAGGCCAATTGATCAAATTTGGTGGTAAGGCCTTGAAAATATTCATCAATGGTGGGTGAACCTTTTACATGTTTCTTGATGTGAAGCTTCAATTGCTTGATGTGTCCTCGGCTAGGTTTAGCATAGGTGTCTTCCAAGGTATGCCAAATATCAGCCGCAATCTTGGATGTGGAAACAAGCGGCTGAACCGGGGATGAGACGGTGCCAAGAAGGCCACTGAAGTTTGTCTGTCTTTTCCACAGGATATAAGCCGGATTAGGTTGTGAGACACCATTGGTAAAGACGGTTTCGGACGGAGGCGGACTGGTACCGTCAAGATGACCGGCGAGATCATAGCCGTCAAAAAGAGAGCGGACTTGGAGACTCCATATTCGGTAATTGGTAGAGGTTAGCTTTGTGATGTTTGTGGTGCTAACATTGAGAATGGTGTTACTGTTGACATCAATTGCCTCTGCAAATGAATTTGACATTGTGAAGAGAAGAGAAGAAGAGGAAGTCTGGGAAAAAGATGGAGAGTAAATTTTCTTTTTTTTTTAGGTATCGACAGGCTCTGATACCATATAAGTGCAGACTATTATTATTGCTTAATAGTACAAAGGTTTTTATACAGAGAGAATACCTAAATTAGAGGAGATATATACAGAAGGAATAAGAGATATGTAAAGTAAATATTGTAGTCATTAAAGCTTTTATCTTGTGTGATATTGTGTATCCTTTAACACATTTTTCATCACAAAAGTTTGACTTCATACAATTGTAAAATTTCACATTGATTATGGATTAGATATTGTTAATCCAATGTTACATAAAAATAGTCTCATGTTGTAATTAGGGGCGGGTATTCGGGTATTCGGGTCAGGTTCGAGTCAAAAATTTTGGGTTCGGATTTTTCGGGTATAGGAGTTTACTACCCATATAGGACCCAAAAATTTTTGGTTCTGGTTCGTGTCGGGTCATATCGGGTTCAGGTTCCTATCGGGTCAACACTATGAGAATCAATTTATACTCGAAATATTTTGGATCCCAATAAGTTTGTATGTACCCGAAATTAATTAAAGTACCTTAAATCTATAAAAAGTACTTGAAATTATTATAAAAACCCAAAATTAGTTAAAATATTGATATAGTTTTTTGCTTTATGATATCACAAATCATTATCCATTCCAAATAACAACACAAAAACATTTACAAAAATGAAATTGCTACAAGATTGTAGGAAATAAGTTGAATCGACAACAGTTTCCCCTACATAAACCCTAAAATTTGCATACAAGTTGAAGTTAGAAAGTGTATTGTTTTGTTTAATGCATCAATTCGGGTTTTTTGGGTACCCAATCGGGTATCATGTTTGGTCAAGTTCGCGTCGGGTACCCGAAAAATATTAACCTAAAATCTATTCGGATAATTGAAATTTTCGGGTCGGGTTCGATTCGGGTTTCGGAAAATATGCCCACCCCTAGTTGTAATCATCTCGGTATATATTAATCTAAAATGTATAATTAGAGACACCCAACCAAAATAATATACAATTAACACACATAAACTATATACAAATATTCTTATATTGGCAAACATCTATGTCTATATACCAATTTGCATATAAATGTACACATATAAGCAAGTACTGTTCCTCTTAGCATTGCATCTATATTAGCTTAAATTCATTCGTGCTTAGTTCACATTCCACTCTTCTTCTTTATCTTAAAACATATATCAAATGAGTTTGAATAATTCATCTTCTTCTTCATTCTTTCTCTTTCTCTTCTTCTTCTTCTTTCATCCATCTCATGTCTCTTCACAAGCTTGCCAAAAAACCTGCGGCCAAATACCCATTAAATACCCGTTAGGAACCGGGTCGGGTTGTGGTGACCCACGTTTTACACGTTACATCACATGCGACTCGGACCAACAGACTTTGACGCTCACCACCCACACAGGCTGTTACCCTATCAGTTCCGTAGACTATACCAAGCAAGTGATCTATATCACCGACCCGTCTATGTCCACGTGTGCATGTACCCGACCCAGTCATGGTTTCGGGTTGAATTGGGACGCTCCGTTTTCTTTTCACGACGACACCGTTTTTACTCTACTTGACTGTTCCTTAGATGAATCTCCTGTTTTCACGCCGTCAAGTAACAGTACCGGACGTGTTTCCCTCTGTGACCGTCAAAGCTCCTCCATTTGCACTTTCTTGTACTCCAATTGCAGGTAACCCAAAAACCAATTCTATCTAAACCGGAATATAACAAAACCAAATCAATTTTATTTGTCACATATGAAATGTCATGAAACCCACTAATTTCTTGACTTATATATTTCTGAATGAATTGAATTTAAATCATCTCCCTATTTTGGAGAATTACAAGTCTTAGTGAGGGGAAAGAAAAAAAAAACTGAAATAAATAAAGAGATAGTGGTAGATTATATATAGAGATTTTTTATGAAATAAGCATTACAACTATTAAAACTAGTTTAGAGGATATAAATATATATNACCAAAAGAAGTTCAAATTCCAAAACTACCATACACTCCCAAAAATTCCAAAAATACCACACACTCTCAAATGTTCCAAAAGTACCACACACTCTCAAATGTTCCAAAAGTACCACAAACATAAAAAGTGAATTTTAAGAGTTTAGAATTTAAAATTTTGGGTTTGG
>OVBE01017012.1:0-10637 GCA_900406425.1 Iberis pinnata | reverse complement strand
ATTGGAGTAAAATTGAAAACAATAACCCGCGCATCGCGCGGGCAGAGAAACTAGTTTATAAGAATGATAATGATAATCATCTTTCGAGACATGTCTTACAATAATTTAAAACAATGAACATATAGCCGCATGAACTGTATAAATAGGTTTATATAAGCCATATATGTCAAACTCTGTTCCTAATAGATGGATGATATGTATCTGCATCAAAAACATTGTTGAATTTAGAGACGAAGATATCAGAGTCGTACCTGTAAACAAATCCGCAAATATTTCCAACTAGATTCATGGCTTTCCTCCATCGTTGTATCTTCTCCTCGCTAAACCTTTTGGAATGCTCTTCAAAATGTGTTTCAAAAGGACCGTTTTGCATCCGAACATGCAATGGATCGACCTCATAAAAAATTGGCAACATAAGACGACCAAGAGACCATCTCAAGTCGCAGACCATTGCTAATTCTTCGAGGCACGTATGAGATTTAGCGTAGCTAGGAGATAAGACCACGACGAAAGCCACCGAGTCTTCCATAGCTTCGGAAAGACTAGGATCTAGCTCATCATTGTTGCATACCCGGACCTTTTCCCTCATAAGTGCTTCATAGAGACGGCCTGTGAAATTGTGGCTCGTGGTGTTTCTTTCGAAACTGAGGAATATGTCCCACTTGAGCCTCGAACGCAGATCGGAAACAGCTCCGGTCTTCATCACGATATCTTCTTTCTTCTTGCAAAAGTTTACAAGATGTAAAGAGTGCAGAGATTCTTAACGTAAACCCGTAGAGAGACTTAAGAATAGCTCTAGTTAGTGAAACATCAAGCAGTCATATCTAAAACAACGAACATGGCTCTTCTCCAAACTCGAGACGTTATGTAGTTTCATCGTATACATAATTCAGAACGGCACACAGTGTTTGAATGTTCTTCTCGTTTAGTGGCTTACTGCTAATATGCATTTGACTTTTAATTGGTCCAAAACAAAAGACATCACGGCTCTGTGAGCAAGACAACGCAACACAATGACTTCTTCTTTGTTAAAAAAAAAATGTTTCTCACAAATGAGTCTGATGACCATTCCAATGATTATTGATCTTGGTTCTTCCACACAGCTAAGTTGCTTAAAAATTTAAATTAAACCCAAGCAGCACAATCTTAAGAACCTGCATCATAAGCAGCAAACATTGTTTGATAAATTATCAACAAGTACCATTTGATGCATCTAAAACTGAAACTAGTAGAAAATTGTTGGTTTTTATTGGGAAACACATTTGTTCCTGGGTACAACTATTACTTCACTTTTAAACAACATGTACACAAGCACCAATTCTAAAGGATTTTATATTATATGAACAACGTGTAAACACTTATTATCAAGAAGAAGAAGAAGAAGAAGCAGAGTTAGAAATATGAAGATTCCAGTTTCTTAGCTCTCTCCCCTGCAATCCCCGCCTCTTCATTGCCTTCCATGCCATAACTCTGCTCCTGTCACCACAAAACAAAACTCATTTCTCATTCGATAAACAAAGCATGGGAATGCATCTATTTATATTACCAGTAAACGCCACGTGAATGGAACACCATCTCTGATTTTTATCCTCTCTCTGATCACTTCTTTGGCTACAATAGATCAAAGCAAAGCCATGTGAATTTCAAATCAAACTGAGCAAGACTCTACAATAAGCCATACCAGTGGAGAATTTGCCTGTCTTTAGCAGCAGCTGGCACCACATTTCGTTGAAAACATCTATCTGTTCATCTGACGCCCCGATGATCTTTTGTTAACCACCAAAAAATTAACCATCAAAACGTGTTTAAACTCACAGAGTTAAGTTAGTTTCTGTAGATTTATTTCACCTTGTAATCAAAGGCATTGAACTCTGAACCGAGTAGTTCTAAAGCCTTTTCGTAGTTACCCCTTGCGTATTCATACACTGCTTCCCCTAGCTGTTATTGAAAAAGACTGATATAGAGAAGTGGTTACGCAGAAAAAGATGATCAAAGAGAAGCAGAAAAACCTGAACCCCCCTCTGCATCACTTGTTGTTTTTTCTTGTTCATCTTCGAGATTCTGCAAGACAAACAAAGAATCAGATCAAATCCGGTATCAATTACAAACTGTAGAAGAAGAAATTTACACTAACCGGAACTTTAGAGCCTCGAGCAATTCGTGAGCTCTTAAAGTCTCTCCAACCTTTGCTAATGCCCAAACTATCAATATATCGAGGTGCCAGTCCAAATACCAGTTTGTCTGATCAATTAAACAAACTGCAAGGGTTTTAAGACGGTCTTCGAAACCATCAAGAGCATCTCTTACATCCAAACGCAACAATAAGCCCAAAGCATTCAGATAAACCTAAAGAGAATTTGATATTATGTTGAGGAATCAGAAAACATGAAATTTTCAATAAGAAAAAAGAAGATTACTTCAGGAGGAGGAGCGTCATCTTTCTCCAATTCTTTCCAAATGTAATTATCATAAATCTCCTCTACTTTACTCATTGGTGATCCTCCTTCCAAGTAGCAAAGAGCAACATGCCACCAATTGTGTGTATACCTAACCATTTCTACATTTTATTATCAGAGAATTTCAAATGATAAGAAAAGCTTAGATATATTACATGAAGGACGAGCAAGAAGGCCAATATTCTGCGACTTCTTCCATAAAGTCCACTGCTTCTTTAAACCGACATTCATGTTGAAGAACATGACACAAACAGTGATGTGCCCAGGCATCTTCTTTGTTTATCTCATAGCCTTTTTTGGAAGCTGCCGCGGCTTCTTCCATTCGACCAAGTTCTAACAATGGGAACGCAAGTATACCATGTATGTAACTTTCTTCTCGATTCGCAGGTAGAACCTACATTATTAAGTAGATACAATCAATTTTAATAAGTCTTAAGATGGTGAAACCATTTGGTGATCATGAGAGGTAAAGTACCTGCTGAACAAGACCCAAAAGAGGATCAGGTTTACCCATATAGAAACATAAAACCTGTGCTCTCTTCAGAGAGGCCATATCCTTTGGGAATCTTTGAAGTAACTGCAAAACACAATTTGGATTCAAAACAAGGGACTCAAAATGACATAGAAAACCCTAACTAACCTCGGTGTGCATTTCAAAAGCCAAGTCGTCATCTTTGTTCTCGGAGATGAGGTAGCTAACAGCTTCATAAACAGCTTTCTCGTAAGGTGTAGATTGTTCCTGATGCCAACAAATTATAGTCACATCCAAAACAGAATAAGAGAACTACAAGGGCAATGGATATTAGACTCACGAGATTAGATGCCGCGGATTCAACGTAGTAATTAGCTCTGGAATGGTCAGATGAGAAAAGGTAATGAGCAGCTAAAATGTTGCCCAAAACACAATCTTTATCGCAGAGTGGTGCTTTTAGAATCACTTTCCTATTCCTTCCATAACTAAGAACCTTCATCAACAGCATAACAAGAATCACTGAGCTGAATTACCAAGATTGAAACTTTACCGAGTAAAAATACAACAGGAACTTAGAAACCCCAAATCCAGCTACATAACGAGTCAAACTGTAAAAGACTAAAGAATCAAATCCTAGTGATGATACTCCTGTTTATGAGACTCTGTCTTAGAAAACAGAATATAATTCGCATCTAGAATCTTTTAAGCCTTCTAAGCCTTACAAATATATGATCGAATTTTCAAATCAATTTTCAAGATGTCTCTGTAATAAAAGAAGGGTAATTGAAGAGCAACCTGTTGAAAATAAGAGTTAATTGCGTCGATGCATTCATCAGAAGAGGAATTAACCTCGTACCCCCACTGTACAAATCTCAGTCTTTTCTCCATTTTAAGAGGCAGAGAGCTTCTTGTCGCTTTCTACACGGTTACAGTTTCGTTTTCCTTGTGGGTTGGATAGTGTTTTGAGATAGACGATCATGGAAGCATGAAGGAGACAACGAAGTTTGGCAATTTGCTTGTCATCATCATTCAAGTTTTTTTTTTTTTTTCTAACAAGACACGAGTTCGTCTATTGTGAGTTGTGACGAGTGACGTCTTCTTTTTGGTTTTTGTGGACTTTTGGAAAAAACAATTAATTTATGCGTTTACCGTAAGGTAAGGTTTCCAAAACCGAACAAGATATTGACCCGAATATATCGATCCTAATGGATTTTATTTGCACCGGGTTTTATTTTGGGTCCTAATTTATTTCACCCGGTAGAATAGTAATCCGTACTATTTTTCTCTTAATTTTTCCGTCTCATCATTGCGCACCAAAACTAATTCGATTTTATTAACAAAACCCCAAATTTAAATGTCTATGTAATTTTCACCAGATTTAATTAACCTAATTAATCGCGAAAAATTGCGATTACTAGTTTGTAATTATAACACGTGACATTTAAGAAAAATGATTTGGGGGTTTTGAGTTAGGGTTCTTAAAATTGAAGTGAGCTTTCGAGAGTGAGGGTGTTACGACTTAGGGTTTCTGGGCGTGAGTGAAATCGATTAAGTGGGTGAACTTCGAACATGGATGATTCATCAGGTTCGTTCATCATGAAAAACCCATCGTCGTTGAGTCATCAGTCACGAGGAATCGCTGCATCAGGTGTGGTTGATCGATGTTGGTGTGGTGAAAAAGTGGTGATTTTTACATCGAAAACATCTGATAATCCAAATCGAAGGTTCTATCGATGTGTGGTCGGCTTTGATTTCTATGTGTCTAATCGCACTTACTCATTGAATTGTTTCAAAATCCTATTAACAATTGTTTTTTGAAATGTAGAGAAAATCCGAGAAACACTTCTTCAAATGGGCAGATATGCATTTCTTGAAGAGTTAAGGAGTGTGCAAGCTGATGTCAAAGCTGTATGGAGAATTTGAATTTCCAGAAGAAAGAATTGGAGAAGCTTCAACAGATTATGAATGTGATGATAAAAGAGAAAATTGAAGCAGAGTTGGTTGTTGTTGAGGCAAAGATCCACTCTTACTTTCAAGTATGTTGGTGTTGTTGTTGTTATGGTAGCTTCAGTTTCTTGGATTTGTGGGAAATTTGCATAATAAAATTGGCTTTGTTTTGGCTATTTTTGTAATGGATTTGTATTCTAGTTGCTTGGCTTATTTTGGATTGAAGTTCAACTGTTTTATAATGGATTGTACTGGTATTGATGTTTAAGTGTTATGGTATAAGAGAACCTGAGACATAAATTGATTAAGTTGAGATTACAAAATATTAGGACCAAAAGATTAACATAATAATAGTACCAAAAGAGTAGACATAGTCAAATACAAGTTCCTAGTTGCAAAAGACCAAGTTTAAGTTTCACATATCAAATTCAAAAGACCAAGTTTCACTTACCAAGACACAAAACACAAAACATAACACAAATACTATTTAACTTAGTTCAACAAAACAAAACAAAAGACAATTTCAAACAGTGCTTCTTTGAGAAGGTTGTATAACCACCAATGCATACGGTTCTTCTCTATGTGAAGATGGTCTAGCCTGAAATGAAATTAAACTTAGTAAGCACCAACATAACAAAAAATAATAATAACACCAAACATATAACACAACACATAACACAAAATAGAAAAGATAACAAAAATACTAAAACAAACCTCTGATGAAGTCTTCTGCCTCTTCTTATGTCTAGCCTTGTTGTGTCCAGTATTCCCACAAATAGAGCAGTGGAAAATCCTTCCAACTCGACTAAGCTTTGCGGTTTCCTTCTCCTTTTTCTTCTTTTGAGGTGACTCGTGCTTTCCCTTCTTCTTTTTAAATTTCTTCTTTCTACCAGAAAGTGTAGGCTCTGGAGGTGCTTTGATCTTTGGCAGCCCTGAGTTCATCTAATATTTAGTCCCTCTCACAAGCATATTGGATGACTCAAACTTCATCCTCCAAAGATAAGTTGAGAAAAAACCAGAAACATAATCTTCTACATTGAAACCTTCATCAATTATGGCACCATATGCATGCTCACACGGTATCCCACTCATTTTCCACTTTCCACACGTCCAAGTGTGTGATAATCTATTAACCCCATGAGAATCTCCTAACAAATGGACTTCATAATTTTCATGTGTTCTCAGATATGTTTTACATTTCTCAGCTAATTCCTTCTCTGCCTCTAGCACTTTTATTGCATACTTAGTCAACCTACCAGTTCATTTATGCGACTTCTTATTTCTCTTTGTGATCCTCTGCATTGCTTTCCTATGAATCATCTCTAGCATAGGAACCATTGCCTTTGTTCTTACTTTTGTAATGGTTGCATTAAAAGACTCTGTAGAATTGTTATCAACATCTTCACAACAGTTACCAGTTCTATAAAAGGCCCTACACCATGTCTTAGGTTCCTCTTTCATTACATCTTCATACAGTGCATTGTTGTAGCTTCTTATTTTCATCAAATTTTGCTGAGTTGTAGCTCCAAGCTAAGACCAACTCCAATTGATTTGTTTAATGAGTGCTTAGTGGGTTGCTAAGTGTTTTTAACCTTTAAAAATAAATAAAAAGGGGTAATTAAGTTAAGATCGATGCTTAGAAAATGTTTTATAAAAAATTCTAAGCTCTCCTACGTGTCGCCATCTGATTTGTGATATTAAAAAGGGGAAAAATTCTTCGGGGTTGAGATGTATCAGGTCAAAAAAAAAAACATTTGACCAATTTTTCTCCTTTTGACGGCAACGGCGAGTGCGATTGTTGCAGTGACGATTCCGACGATACGGCCATGAAATCAAGGCAGAGAAGAGATGAATCTCCTCGAATCCTTTGGGATTTCATATCCAGCGAAGAAGAAGCAGAAGCTTAAGGGTTTATTTTGGTCAAGGTAAACGAGAAATTCATTTGTTTTTGTGGATTCATTGTACAATTCTTTTGTTTGTAGGTCAATTTCTTGTTGATTGGTAGATGTTGGTGTGTAGATTAGGGTTCGTGTGTGATTATTTTAGATTAGTGATGAATTGAGATTTCAAACAGATTTGTTTGACAGTGTTGTTTAATTGGTATGATTATTGAATGGATTTGAGTGTTCTTCTCTGTATATACATTGCATTATTCTATGTGAATGGTCATTCGCAATGCTTGTTGTTTAAGGTTGATTTCAATCCGAATTGGATTGATGTAATTTGTTTTGAATGCTTTTTGAATTTTCAGTTTGTTCTTTGCAAGTAATAAGGAAATATTGTTGTTATCTGCCTTTCATCAAAGTACAAGTAAGTGTTCAATGCACTTGAATAAATTAGTTTAGGGCAGTAGGTCATCAATTTGTGTTAGTTGTAGTTGTAAATTTTGTGATGAATGCTTGATTGGATGGTTATCCGAATCACTAACTCTATCTTCCTACTTAATCTATAATCTTAACCTTGTTTAAACACAAACTAAAACTTAAAACACCAACTGAAAAAAAGAAATCTTCTCAAAACAGTAGCTAAAACACACCATGGATCCATATGTTCTTGATGATATGGATCCTTCTTGTGAAGGTGGAAACTTCTTAGAACTTCTTTATAGCCAAATCCATAACAATGAACCTCTTAATACCCCATCCTTTACTCTTCAAATCCCTGATGCTCCTCAAGTGGTTGAGACCCATAAAGAGAGGAGGAAATGGTCTCCGGATGAAGACATTGTGCTTTGTAGCTCTTGGCTAAACACAATCAAAGATGTTGTGGTTGCCAATGAGCAAATGCATGATGCATTTTAGAAAAGAGTGGCTGCTTTCTTCAATGCTCCCATCAAGAAAGTTGGCTTTCAAGAAAGATAAGCCATACACTGCAAGCAGAGATGACAGAGGATAAATGAAGGTGTGTCAAAGTTTGTAGTATGCCATTCCACTGCTTCAAGACAAAGAAGCAGTGGGTAGAATGAAGATGATGTTATGAAGGTTGCCTATGATCTATACTTCAAAGATCATAAGGTGAAGTTCACTCTTCAACATTGCTGGCTTGAACTGAGAAATGACCAGAAATGGTGTGCATCAACAGTTGGAAAAGGTGAACAAAGCTCCAAGAGAAGGAATCTTGATCAATGTACAGACTCTTCAACAGCAGATGATGTTAGACCAGTTAGAGTGAAAGCATCTAAAGCAGCCAAAAAGAAGGTTGGGACCAAAAAGATAGGGAGTGTTGATAGTGAGAGTTCTGTGAAAGTCTTTGACCATATGTGAAGCATCAAGAAGAAATATTTGCCTGTTAAAGAGAGAATGGCTAAGGTTGGTCTATTAGAGAGTCTAATAGCCAATAAAGAACCACTTTGTGATGAGGAAAAGGCTCTAAAGTCCAAGCTCATCTCTGATATGCTTGGAGTTTAAACTTAAATGTGTCTGTTTTATAAAGTTAAAACCTCTATGTTTCTGTTTTTTCAAGTTTAAATGTTTCTGTTTGTGTTGTGTTCAAGTGTTTATGTTGTGTTGTTTGTGTCTGTTTTAATATGTTTATGAAATAAAGTTTTTGTGTTGTTTTATACTTTTTTAATCTCTGTCTTAATATGTTCATTTATGTTTAAGTTTGTGTTTATGTTTAAGTTTTTGGTTATATTTAAGTTTGTGTTTATGTTGGTTGCAGAAGAAGATGATGGTAAAGAAGACAAAGGAGAATATGAAATGGCAGAGAAGGATTATATAAACAGAGTAAGTTTATTTTTAGTTTAAGTTTAATATTATGTGTGATTGGTAGAGAGTGTGTTTTAGTTTCAGTTTGAGTTTAAGTTTAAATTTAAGTTTAAGTTTTAGTATAAGTTTTAGTTTAAGATTTAGTTTAAATTTCAGTTTGTTGGAATAATTTATGTTACTATCTATGTTTGAATAATATTATGTTTATGTTTAAAAGAATAAAAATAGTTTCCGTTCTGTCTCAGGAAAGATTAAGTTCTGTTTACTATTTTGTTTGCAGAGAAGCTACATTAGCAGAAGAAGATGGAGAATCCTCATATGCAGAAGGTAAAGTTGTTTACAACTCTCTGTTTATGTTTAAGTTTATTGTTAGTTGAAGAGTGTGTTTAGGTGGTTATGAGTTTACAACTCTCTGTTTATGTTTGTCTACTTCCATTTATCTATACGTCTCTGTTTCTCATGATTATGTTTAGGTTGTTGTGAGTTTAAAAGTGTGCTTAAGTCAAATGTGTAGTTAGGTGGTTGTGAGTTAAGTCTTTTTTTTATTGCACTTTGGTTCTGTGTTAGGTGTAAGAAGAAGAATAACAGAATATGGATAAGAGGAAGAAGAATAAGAAGAAGAAAAAGAAGATGGATAATGAGAGTGGCAGAGATTGTATTTTCTAAGGTGTGTCACGTGTATTGAAGGAAAAAAATGTTGGATTGTTGTTTTGTAATGGGTATGATTTATATGTCACGGATATGGTAATGGTTTGTTGTTGTTTTGTGTCATGGGTAATGTTTTATATGTCACGGATAGTATAGGACACAAATGTTGGGTTGTTGTTTTATGTGTCACGGATATTGTATTGTTTTTTGTCATGGGTAATGATATTATAAATTCTTCTACTCGTATTGAGTTCTTCTTCTAAAGCAAAACTTCTTATTCTTCTCAAACACAAGTGATTCTCATTCTTAAATTTTCTCAAACGATACAACGTTGATTGGTTTAACAATATCAACTCTTATAAAGTCTTCTTCTCGTATTGTTGTTGGTTTAACAATATCAACTTTTATTATGTCTTCTTCTTCTCATAAAGTTGATTTTGATTTTGATCAACAATTTGAGCAACATTTTGAAGAAGAATTTGATAATGTTCTCAATTCCCATATAGTGTCGAGTACAAAGAAACGACGATACATAGAAAGAAATTGAGAAGAAGGCCATAACCGTTTATGGAATGATTATTTTAGCGATGGAGAACTTATCCGCCCAATCTATTCCGACGACGGTTTAGAATGAACAGGAACTTTTTCATGAAAAAGTTACTCGTTTATCCGATGAAATTCCATTTTTTCAACAAAGAAGAGATGCGACCGGAAGACTAGGTCATTCCGGATTACAAAATGTACGGCGGAAATTCGTATTATGGCTTATGGTTTTGCGAGGGATATGATTGACAAATATCTCCGGCTTGGTGAACTGTCCTGTTATGTTTGGAAAAATTTGTCAACGGCATTATATCTTTGTTCGGCGATGAGTACCTAAGACGACCTACACCCGATGATCTGCAACGTTTATTACATGTTGGAGAAGCTCGAGGATTTCCCGGAATAATAGGTAGCATTGACTGTATGCATTGGGAGTGGAAGAATTGCCCAACCGCTTGGAAAGACCAATATACTCGTGGTTCCGGAAAACCAACAATTGTCTTAGAAGCTGTAGCTTCACATGACCTATGGATTTGGCACGCCTTCTTCGGTCCACCAGGTACTTTAAATGATATCACCGTTCTTGAACGTTCATCGGTTTTTGATGATATTTTAAATGGTCTAGCCCCAAAAGTTAGTTACATTGTAAATGGCCACGAGTATCGACTGGCTTACTACCTAATTGATGGTATTTATCCAAAATGGGCGAATTTTATCCAGTCAATTACACTTCCTCAAGATCCAAAATCATCATTATCTGCTACATCTCAAGAATCTGTTAGCAAAGATGTTGAACGTGCTTTTGGCGTTCTGCAAGCTCGATTTGCCATCGTCAAAAATCCGGCTCTTTTTTGGGACAAGGTC
>OVBE01017011.1:0-10637 GCA_900406425.1 Iberis pinnata | reverse complement strand
ATAAATATCTGTGTGCTGCAAAATTAATTCGATTGACATGGTTTTGGAAAAGGCTCACTAATTGAATTGCTGATGTTTTCACACAAAATTAATATATATATATATATATATATTATATATATATATAAAATTTAGTTCTCTATAAATTTTTCATTTACTTTTTATATCAAACGAATCAACCAATACCAAAAATAAAATAATATCTTAGATAAAAAATAATACACATAATTTAAGTGTTCTTACAAAAATAAAAATATAGTTAATTTTGTATTAAAATAAATTAACACTTAATGTAAATATTTTTCTCTAAAGGTCAATTAAAGTGTACTAGAAAGAGTATAATTCACATTCTTGATCCTACGCACATAAGTCCAGGTTCTCCTCTTATAGCTTCGAGCGTCTGAAAAAGTAATTTGCGAATGTCTTATATTGCCTCGAAAGCACTTTTTGGTTGACCTCTCTAGGGCCGGTCCAAAGTATTGGCGAGGGAAGCCACTGATTATGACACAAACATATAAAGTACATTTTTATCGAAATAAAAGAACACTTTTGTTAAAATAATAAGACATTTTTGCTGAAATAGAACAACATTTATATCATAAATATAATAAATTATAGATTTTTTTGTAAAAATAATATTCATTGAAGATTTTAAGATGGTAAAATAAATTTTTTACGCGTTCTGTTTCAAGATAATTGTTGCTTAAGGTTGTTTCACGCATATTAAGAAATTTATATTTTCAGTAAAAATAAAATTAAGTATTCTAAACCAACCAATAAAAAAATTGATTGCAATTATTCTATTGATCAGAAAAGTCAAACTCATTTAATTTCTTCACAGAAAACCTAAAAGAAAGTTAATTTGAAACAAAAAAAACTCTAGAAGGATACTTAAACAAAATAGAGGGAGTATATCTTAGTGAAATATTTTTTTGTCACTTTAATATTTGAATCATAATGAACCGTCTAGTTAATTTAGTAAAGTAATATTTTCATACATATATATATAAGAGGTACATTTTTTTGAAATTGTGCATAACATCTAGAAACGTTGGACCGGCACTAGACCTCTCTTTTGTCTCTTGAAAAGCTTGAGATTATGCATCTCCTCTTGTGTTCTGCTTTGATTTCTTCTGTTTTTCTTAAGCTGTAAAACTGCTTGTTTGGTCAGTTGAGAATTATTTTTTTTACATTCTTGATCAAATAAAGTTAATAGCAAAACCGCTTAAGGTGATGAGTTGACATATCGTATAAGCATATTTTCACATAGAAAATAATATAATTAAAATAATGGATTTCACTACCATAGAGGGGAGATAACTGGTAATGATTAAAAGAAGTGATTATTCTTAAGACCAGAGACATATAACACATGGGACAAACAAATGTGGCAGACATATGGACCCAATTACAGTTTTAATTTATATGGAATCTCTTACTAATTGTCATGGGGTTTTGTACTATAATAATAAAATTTAGTAATAGTTGTATATATATATATGATATGACATTGGACACTTTCCATTTTCCTAATTGGGTATATGGACTAGGAAGAATAGAGGCCTATGTAATTGAACCAATTATATTGAAGCACATTTATACCAAAATAAATAAATTAAATGTTTATATTTTTTCGTTTTGTTGTCAACATATAATTGACAATATGAAGTCCACTTGAACAAAACTATTGACACAAAGCTATGCTGGTTCTTATTCATAAACCATTTAACAAATTTCATTAATGGTTGTATTATATGTTGATTTCGAAACAATATATTAAACCTATATTCTTTTCTTTTATAGTTTATAAATAATTTTCACATATTTTCAACTTAAAAAATTGGACTATAATTACGAGAATGATATCTTTTAGTCATAACTGGATAAAAACATCAATTAATAATTTTTATTATACGAGATTTCACAATTATATAAATACAAAATTCGATGAAATAAAGTGAAAAAGTAGACTCTTAACCATTTCATCAAAATCATTTCTCTTGAAATTAACATTAATATACAAACTATTCTTCTATATACATATAATTAAATTGAAAATTATATAGTAAAATAAATAATCAAAATATATAAAATTAATTGTGTTAATGTCACTGCTCAAATTCGTATATTATTGCATATTGTTAACAATATATATATATATATATATCTTATTATATAAATCGGAACGCGTTTAACGTGGAAGCGACACGTAAGCGAATTATAATTAACTAAATCGTGACATGTGTCATTATTAATGAAGATTATGACATGTGTCAACGTAGTATTTTAAATTAATGGAAACTTTCTTATGTGGTTTATTACTCTTTTTTAAATAATATAATAACAAAAGGAAATATTTATTGCTTTTTGAATGGTAACTACATAATAACAAAAATATTAATTTTATACATAAATTATAATATTAAAATAACAAAATATATAAATATAAAAGATTAATATTATAAATTTGAAGCAAAAATATATGTACACTTTTATGTTTGTTTAAACCTAAAACCGCAACATATGTTTATGTTAGTTTTAAGGATTTTGTAAAAAGAAACTAGAGATCAAAATAACTAATAATAACTAAGTTTTAGTTTTAACGTTGATTAAAATATATAATAACAATGGTTATCATATTTAAATCTAAATAATTTATTTATACCAGCGTATCACGCGAGACCTAATCTAGTATATATATATATATATATATATATCATTTCAAGTTGTAAGTATAGTTATTTTCTTAGATTTGTTGGTTATTTTTATGCATTAATTCCAGAATTAATCATACAAATTTCACAAAATGTATGAATATACCCATATAAACAGTATACAAGGATCAAGTGGCGTAGTGGTTGTGTTGTTGTTTTGTCTTGTTATTAGACCATGGATCGAACTGGCCACTCGCATAACGAATACATTTTTTTTTCCTATATATGAAGTTTGGATTACTAGACGATCTTTTGTGGCCCAAAAATCAAGGGGACAAAAAACCCATATAAACAGTACAAATGTACCACAAGACATGTGTGTCTAAATTTTTTTCTCTCCTTTGTGATTTTAAGGCGATTTCATCCCTTCTCTAGTGCTACAGTAACAATTTCTTCTCCGACCATCGTTCCTTTCCCGGCTCTGTTTTTTCCTTTTTCCTTTGCTCTTTCACCTTTCATTGGTCCCTAGCCGCTAGTGCTGGAAAACCCAATGGCTAACAAAAAACCAACTCCGCAAGAGATCCCCTTCCTCCGCTATGCCGCCGCCACGTACCTCCTCCGCCTCCCCTGCCTCTCCTCCACTGTAAAACTTCGACTCACTAGCAGCAGATCTAGCTACTACGGTTACAACTAATAAAGGTTCTTCTTCCAGGGACTTTCGGCCAACCTCTGGTTCAAGTTCTCTCAAAACAGGCCTTAAAACTCCTCCTGGAGATCCCTTTCCTCCAATCTCCATGGCTTGCTGCTGTTCAAGGATCTGCAAAGAAATTAAGCAAAACCGGTGAATCTTTCATCTTGGAATCTGGAGAACCTTGCACAAAAATTCCCAACTCGATCATTCAACAAAGCAAGAAAAATTAGGCTGGTTTTATCCTGAGACAATTCCATGTTAAGGCTACACCTCCAGGTACTTTGCACGGAATCGTTAATGGTATTTGGAGCAAGAGGAATATAGATGTCTTTATTTCTAAAATCTCAGAACGCTCGTACTTGATAAAATTTCTAAACCCTGTCATTAGGAAAATGGTGTTGAATCAAGGGCTATGGCATATTGATAACCAAAATATGGTCGTCGCAAAATGGGAACCAGGTTACGAACCACAACTATCAAACATGTCCCTCTTCAATTTTACTCTGAAAAAACACTTCAACGTATCGCTAGTTTGGTCGGGGATCCTGTTTGCATCCACCCCAATACGTTGAAAATGCATAACCTTGAAGTGGCTAGGGTTATCACTATAATCGACCCATCAAAACCACTACCGGAGGCCGTAAATGCAAAATTTGAATCAGGCCAGATACAGAGAACTTTGGTCTCTAGTCCATGGCTCCCACCACTTTGTACCTTTTGTGAGGAGCTAGACCACACCATAAAGCGATGCCCTACTGCTTTAATCACTTGCATTAGATGCAAGTCCTCGGGTCATAAGCAAATAGATTGTCCGTTTCAGAAAAGAAAAGAGGCTTTAAAGGCAAACCACGCAGATGAGGCAACTAAATCTAAGAGGCTGCATAGGAAAAGTAAATATCAAAGTAAAGATCAAAATGCTATTATGGACTATTGTATGCCAAAACTTGAAGATGTGGGTGGATCAGTTTTGCATCAAGGAAAAATCACAAATGGCTCCAATAAGAAGATAAAGGAACCAAAAGATTCTAATAAGAAGACAAACGAACCAAAAGACTAGAATTTAGCGGAGACTAACACTGACGTTGAAGCTTTTTCAAAAGGAATTACTCTTCCAATATCAGACTTCACGCTCTCGGCCAAAGGAAAAGGAAAAGATCTTGAGGTCGCCCAATTTGATCATGGTTGTGAAGAAGATGGGTCAGATTACTCTGATATCAGTAGTTTATAATCTGATGAGCCTTCAGAATAGAAAGACAATATGCACGACACTGGAAAATTCATTGAAGTTATATCAAAAGAGAATAGAATTTGAAAAGCATCTTAACTAGGCTTTGTCTTCAAGGCATTTGATACAAGCTTCAAAAGCAGATTCATCTGGTTCTAAGGGAAAATCCCCAAATTTTTTCGAACTTTTTATATATAAATATTTTTGTTGGAATATTAGAGGCTTTAATAAGTCTATTCGACGTCGTAATTTTAGGAATTGGCTAGTATCTTGTAAAGCCACTTTTGGTATTATATAGAAACTAGGGTGAAGGATTTTAGGTTTCAAAAAATAATGAACTCCTCTCTTAAAGGTTGGAATGCAGTTAGTAACTACGAGATGGATGCTTTTGGTAGAATCTGGATAATATGGGATTCCTCTGTTTTGGTTACGATTCTTCATAAATCTGACCAAATAATAACTTGTTTGGTCAAATTTTCTTACATCCACTCTTACATTATTTTTTCTTTTGTGTATGCCGGGAACTGTCATTATGTTTGTAGAAGGTTATGGAACGATCTTCAAATCTTGTCCACTAACTTAATCCTCCCCGCAAAGCCTTAGATCATCCTCGAAGATATTAATCAAGCTCTCAACCCGGCGGATTCTTCTAATGTGATTTCGAGAGTAGCAACGCAATGGAGGAATTTAGGAATTATCTTTTTAACATAGAAGTGTCTGATGTTACTAATAGATGTAGTCTCTATACATGGTGGAATAAGCAAACCTTATCACCTCTTGCAAAAAAAATTGACAAGATATACATTGGTAAATGAAGATTGGAGACTCACATTCCCTCATTCCTATGGTGATTTCAAGGAACTTTGTTTCTCTGACCATTGCGTAAGTTGCATGCATCTAAATTCTCAGCCTCTTTCGCACAAGAAAAGATTCATGGTGGAAAATTACTTATTCCAAGACCCAAACTTTTCTCCTCAAAGTTGAGATCTTTGAAGAAAGATATCCTAAACATTCCATAAGGATTCTCACTCTAACCTAGAGAAAAGGTGCAAGAAGCATTGAAAAACCTCACAACTACTCAATCAGTTTTTCTGGCCAATCCCACCTGTGATTTGGCTCAAAGAGAAAAAAAAAGATTACACAAGATGGATAGTTCTTTCATTGGCGATAGAAAGATTTCTCAAGCAACATTCAAAGTTCATTGGCTCTAAAGTGGATACTCAAACTCGAGATACTTCTTCAAAATAATGACATCTTGCCAAGCTTCAAACAAAATTCATTACCTTTTGGATAATAATGACTAAAATCTTGAAGATCATGAGGATATAGGAGGCCTCTGTGTTGAGTACTATTCTACGCTTCTTGGTACCAAAGATGATATCAAAATTATTAGGAGCTTGTCCGACTTTCAATGTTCATCAGATTCAATTTCTGAGCTTCTAAAGGATGTTTCTGCGACTGATATCAAAAACAGTTGTGTTTGATCTACAGAACAATAAATCTCTGGGTCCAGATGGTTTTAATGCATAATTTTCTAAACAGTCATGGGAGTGGATCGGGGATGATCTAACTAAAGCGGTTAAGGAGTTCTTCTCCTCCAGATAACTTCTTAAACAATGGAACTGCACACTTATCACTTTGATTCTTAAAACAATGAATGCATAAAGAATTACAGATTTTAGACCAATCTCTCTATGTAATGTCACTTATAAATTCATCTCCAAGCTCTTAGCTCTAACGTTAGAGAAAATCCTTCCTTTCATCATCTCGCCTCTCCAATCCGCGTTCGTTAAAGGTAGACTGTTGGTAGAAAATGTCCTATTACCGTCAAAAATGGCTCAAGGTTTTAACCAATCGGGGATGTCAAAAAGAGGAATTCTCAAAGTAGATTTGAGAAAAGCATTTGATTCCTTAAAATGAGATTTTATTCTTCGGCTCCTTCTACATGCAGGTTTCCCTCATACTTTTATTAACTGGATTGAGAAGTGCATTACTACAACAACCTTCTCCATAAATGTGAATGACACCTCTTGTGTTTTTTTCAAAGAAAAGAAAGGACTTTGACAGGGAGATCCTATATCCCCTCTTCTCTTTATTATTGCTATGAATTTTTTTGGAAAGCTTCTAGATTATAACTACAATGCGGGTTGTATTGGCTTTCACCCAAAGGCTATTCATTTGGTTTGTGCAGATGATGTCATAATTCTCTTTGATGGGAAGCCATCATCCACCCAAGGAATAGTAGACACATTAGAGTTTTTTCATACATTGTTGGGCTTGCAAATGAACCGAAAAAGTCAGTCATCTACACAACTGACCTAACTTCCCTTAAAACTACCCAAATGGAGGAATTCGGTTTCATTGCAAGCTCTTTTCCTTTTAAGTATTTGGGGCTTTTTCTTATGCATAGAAAATTAAGGAAGCCCAATTATTTCTCGTTGCTAGATTCTCTATCAAAGAAATTTAACCATTGAGCTACGAAATCCTTATCTTTTGCATGACGACTTAAATTGATAAAAATGTTATTTACAGTATTTTAAAATTTTAGTTTTCTGCTTTCTTACTTCCAGTTAATTGTTTGCAGGAGATCCAACGATTGTGTGTGAGATTCCTTTGAATAGGAGATATCTCCAAGAAAGGAGGAGTATAGGTGTCTTGGACAGACGTTTGCTTGCCAAAAGAGGAAATAGGCCTCGGGTAAGGTGTCTCAAAACTTGGAACAATACCTTAATGCTCAAGCTTATATGGATCCTCTTCTCCAAATCTGGATCGCTCTGGGTCGCTTGGATATGTTCGACAAAACTTTCCAAATAAAAATTTCTTGATAGTGGACCCTTAACCATCGAATTCATCATTATAGAAAACACTCCTCAACATTAAAGGATTAGTAAGAATATTTTTGAGATGTCAAGTTGGCAATGGACACTCGGCTACTTTTTGGTTAGATCATTGGGTCAAAGAAGGTCCTCTTTGGAATCTTTTAGGCGAAAATGGACCAGAAGTCACTGGAATCCCAAAGAAAACTTTTGTTGCAGAGGCTTTCTCCATTTCTAACTGGACTCTTCAACCGAGATGAAGCAGGCACCCACTCCTTATTCAGTTACACAATAAGTTTCAAGGGATTGACGCTCCAACAGACATCGCTGGTGAAGACTTATATTTTTGGCATACATCAACCTCCGACCATTGACCTTTTTCTTCTTCCAAGACTTGGGACATTTTAAGAGCATCCCAACCAACGCTTTCTTCGGCTAAACACATCTGGTTTAAAGTCTCGACATGGGGCATCCAAGTTACAGCCGATTGAATTTTTTGCACAAATCTAGAAGAAACTAGGGACCATCTCTTTGGTTCTTTTCCTTACTCGACGGACATCTGGGAGACTCTACTTTAAAAATAACATACACCAAACGACCATGGCATCTGACGGGACATGGGCATTTGCACATTGTGTGCTACGGGGTCATATACACCCACTCATAAATTTAAAATTTAGTCTTATTGTTGAAAAATATACTCTATCAATCATAAAATATGACAAATATTTATATATGTTTATCAACCGTGAACCGAATCATATACTCGGCTAGATTCGCCACTATGATGGGATGAGTATTGTTTTTGTCCATGTTACAAAATATTTACATATATATCACTTAGGAAAATTGAGCCGGTGACATGAGACTTTGCATTTTCATATCACAATCGTTAGACTAAAAACATTCGGTCATAATAAAATATATAAGAATCTTATATTCTTACACTCATACAGTCATACATATCAATTATATTCATGTATACATTTTACACACTAAAAGAAAGTCATGTTTACACGTTTAATAAGTTCTGATAATGTGGTAGAGTACTATTTTCATTTTTTATTCATACACTTTGATTGTTTTGAAGTTTAAAATGACAAAAAGTATTATCTATGTTTCATATTAGTAAATGTTTTAGATTTTTACATACGAAAAATGATATAGGTAAAGTTATTTAAACGTCCGTTTTTGCACTTTTTTATCGAGATTTGATTCCACATAATTACATTTTATAGAGATTAATTATAAATCATGTTTTTTTTTTTTTTTTTAATTGCAACAGAATGTAACTTTCATGCCATTAAATTAAATTTTTGTTGTTGAATTTTTTTTTGGGTTAATTTGCTGTCTATACATAACAAAATCAAAATTAAGTAAATATACATAACTTTGTATAACTAGATTTCTAATAATATTATACACTCATTATCTCCAATTTAACCTTTGTCTCTTTCTTACTCTCTTTTTCCTTCTTATTTTGTACGAAAGTTTTTTTTAAACACTTTATATTTCATCAAACATATTTGTAAACCTAATAAAAACAAAAAAAATTAAATTATTAAAGAACAAAATGTTACAAAAAAACAAATATTTTTTTCTACAGATAACATGATTAAAATTATTAAAAATGGATAATTATTTATGAAATAGTGAATAGTGTGAAAAACTCTAAAATATAAACCCAAAACCTAAAACCCAAAACACAAAATATAAACCCTAAACCTAAAAATCAAAAGACAAAATATAAACCCAAATCTAAATCCTACACCCCAAAATCTAAACCATAACCCCAAAATTTAAACCCAAAACCCAAACATATAAACCCTAAACCAAAATATAAACCCTAAACCCAAACATATAAACCCTAAACCTAAACATATAAATAATAAACCCAAAATATAAACTCAAACTCAAAATATAAACTCTAAACCCAAAATATAAATCATAAACCCAAACATCTAAACCTAAACCCAAACATATAAACCCTAAACCTAAACATATAAATTCTAAACCCAAAATATAGATCCAAATCCAAAATATAAACTCTAAACCCAATAAATAAATTACAGTAATTCGTATATCAGAAGATAGTTCGTATATTCTGGAAAGGAGGATGAAAAAAACAAGCGAGTGAAAGAGAGTGAGAGTAAGAGAGAGTGACAGAGGAAGAGGGATGGAAAGAGTAAAATTGAATTAATGAAAAGTTGTATAGTAAACCTAGTAAGTAGATATCATTCTGTTAATTGTAGAATATATAATGTTTATATGTTGGTATTACCCTTTTTTTCTTGTCATTTTGATTTTTTTGTTACAAGAGACCAGTCCAATATATAGTTTTAACTTTTTTAGAACATAAATTTTACATTGCATAACAAATAGTAAAATTTGAATTCTAATCAAATGAAAAATTAGCAGAATTAGTAACCACTAAACCACTTACTATTCCTCAATCGTTAAATTCCTTTATGATTATTAATCACGCCAATTCATAAAAATTAATATATTTTCATAACGACTAGAATAAACATGCATCATTTGTAACAAGATCCTTTAAGTGAAGACCCTATAAATACATCATATATTGTTGCACCAAACATTCACAAACACAATTCATTTTCTTTCTTGAAATTTGCTCTGTGCCCACTTTTCAATACATTTAAATATATATTTTATTTAATTACCAAGATGGCTTCTTTGATCACAACCAAAGCAATGATGAGTCATCATCATGTTTTGTACTCAAATACTCTTTGTTCCGACAACAAACAAATAATAACAAATCCTCAAATATCTCACCGGTTATTCTCCCGGAGAGTAGTAATCTCCGGTGTAACTAGAGCTATAATCAACTCTCCGGCGTCGTTGCCGGAGAAAATTGAAGGTGAAAGAAGATGTCATGTTGCGTGGACAAGTATACAACAAGAGAAGTGGGAAGGTGAACTAAGTGTTCAAGGAAAGATTCCTACTTGGCTGGTTTGTCTTTTTATCTTCTTTTTGTTCAAAGTTAATCTTTTAGCTATATGTTGACCAAAAAAAAAAAAAAATTTAGCTACATTTTAGAAACTTATACAAATATGTATCGTGCACACAAAACACACTATCATATAATACAAAACAAAACCGTTTGTTAGTTTATATGTCAATGCATGTATGCTTATTTATATTTGGGATATATTTTTGTTTTTGTATATATGATTAATGATTACTAAATGTCTATAAAACTATAATTAAGTCAGCATATTTTCATA
>OVBE01017010.1:0-10637 GCA_900406425.1 Iberis pinnata | reverse complement strand
TATATATATTAATGGAAAACCCTAGTTCTTTTTCAATAATATAATATTTCTTCAAAAGATTATTCTTCTCAACAAATCTGTAGGATCTTGATGCATAACCATGTCATCAAATTCTAGATGTTGTTTGTCAACCAATCGTTGTACCACATCAGCAATTTGTTGTTGCCACGTCATTCAGCGCTCTGTTCCACGTCATCAACATCATATGCCACGTCATCAACACTCAGTGCCACATCAGCACTTTCAAATCTTTCATAATATATCAAAAATAATGTTTTAGAACATCTCCAAGAATCTTTTTAAGATATTATTTCTTCCATAATTTTCTTAATTGAATATCTTCTTGATACAATCTTAAGATTTGTTGAGATTCTCTTCCAGATATAATCTTTACAGATAAGACCGCAATTGATTCTTCATCTTTTGGAATTTTAGCTAATTCATTCAGTGCGTTGAATCTTATCAAGCTTCTGTGCTCATTCAGCTTTTTGTTCCCACTCAGCTTTCTGTTTCCATTCAGCTCCTTTTTTATCAACAACGATCTTTTGTGACACATCAGAACACACATTGTGATACATAATATGCTCACTGATATCATCAGCTCTCTGATCCCGTCAGTTGGTTGATTCTATCAGCGTGTTGATTATAACAAGCTTTTGATTCCAACACGCTTAAGGTTCCATCAGTTCGCTGATTCCGGAATCTGCATCTTCGGTTGTCACGTTGTTATACCTTCTCACATCACTAGACAATGGCGTAACTAAAAATGTATTTTATCGAAGGCAAAATAAATATACTTAGAAAAGAGATAGATTTTTATTAGTAACTACCGCGTATCTGTAGAATTACAAAAATAAGATTTTGCAAATATTTTATCGATGGTAGAAAGCTGCAAAATACTACAAAACCTCAAAACGCAAGTTTTACGTGTTGGAATGAATCTATAGAACTTAAAATATATATGCATACAAGTAGTTTAATTTTTTTACTTGGTTAAAACGGTCACTAAAGTCATGAAGTTGCATATCCAATACAATATATAACAATCTACTTGCTAATGATGCAAATGCTAATTATTTTGCAGATTTTTAAAATCGACTAAATCCTCTTTCATATTCAACTCAATTTCTTATTTATTAAATAAATGAATAAAAATGTTATTCATGAAAGCTTCATTTGAGAAGATTTTTAAAAATTATTATATCTATGAAACAAAAATTCATAATTGGTTAATTTCGACTAAAAACCATATAAATAATTAAAATATTTTGGAAGTTTTTTAATTACGTATACTTTTAGATCGAATCTTTTGTAATTATAAGATAATCCACTACACTACCTTAAAAAATTAAGAGGGGGCAAATGCCCCACCTATTTAACAATTGTCACTAGATACAATACTCGTTTGATTAATGTGAACCAGAGCCATAACTGAGATTTTCGGAGTCTATACAAAATAATATACTAAAAAAGAGTTTCAAATTTTTTGCTTAAACACTTTAAAGTTTTTTTCTTTTGCAATGAAAGTCGAAAATTCTTAATAAAGATAGTAAAAAATTTTAGTTTTTCTTTATTATAAATTAAACTTGATTTGCATAACAATTTGAAATCACAAAATATTTAACCAAATCAAATTTCTCATTTATATACAAAAAAAAAATTACATAACTTTTTTAAAAGGGCTAACTGCCCTATCCAACTCTAATGTGAACATAATCATGGAAGATGACATTTTATCGGATATTGACTAATTCACATATGTACGCTCCCAGACGTATATAATAGTCATTTTTCCTCCACATATGTTGCTTATTCATACATCTAGACATTTCTTTCATTGACTAATTCATATATGTACACTCCCAAACATAATATATATCCATCCATCTTGTCCTCTCCAAATTTTGTGTTTTGGCTGCAATGATGGGAGTTTCAAAATCACCCTCACTGATTTCTTATACTTTGTTGTTATCCCTTTATTTTTCATTTTACACAATCACATCAATTTCTTCAACCTCTCTACAAGTTGACTTTATTAACTGTCTCCACAAAAACACAAATGTCGATTTCCCACTAGAGAATACGTTCTTCTCTCCTGAAAGAAACGCCTCAGATTTCACCAGAGTCCTTGAATCGACGGCTCAAACTGAATTTTACACAACCAAATCTATGCCTAAACCGAGTTTCATATTTAAACCGGTTCATGATTCTCAAGTCCAAGCTTCAATCATATGTTCCAAGAAACTTGGAATTCACCTCCGTGTTAGAAGCGGCGGTCACGATTTTGAAGGCTTGTCTTATGTTTCACAGATGGATACATCGTTCATGTTGATTGATTTTTCGAGATTGAGACAGATCGATGTTGATATTGAAGACAATAGTGTTTGGGTTCAAAGTGGTGCTACTAATGGTGAACTTTACTACAGGTATTTAGATCACGTTTTATATAATAACACATCACATGTTGAGAACTTTTAACTAACATGTTAAAAGCATAAGTAATTCAACTTGTTCCTAAACACAAAACCAAAGTAATAAATTAATATAAATCCAATAAAATTAAAATATATAACCATTAAAATTCATTTTATTGTTTGTGGTATTTCAATATTTTTTGGTCAACTTGTGGTATTTCAATATAAAAAGTAACTCACTAATAGTATTTTTGAAAGAAAAACCTAGTGATGTTAACTCTAAAGAATCTATTTCAATATAGCAAGATTTTTTCCAATAAGTCAAAATTTTCGATAAATTACAAGTTATTGGAAACAAAAATTTTTACATATGGCTGGAAAGCTTTTGACCAATTTTACATTTTTAATAATTTTCTAAAAAAATATTATGAAATTATTATGAAGAAATAAAAAAAAAAATTCTTTTTGGTCGGAAATCAGTTTAAAAATAATTTTTGATTATGTCAAAAATTAGTTGAGAAAATAATTACTAGCCAAAAATTATTCAGGAAAAAAATCCGGCTATACATTTTATAGAAAATTGAATTTGACGATATAGTTTTTCTATTCAATTTTTTTACCAGTTTTTTATTATTTAACTGTTAGTCACACATTAGCCTGGAAAATTTTATTTCCGTGATTACATTGTTAAACATTATTATTTGATGGTTTAATTTTTCGGACTAATTTCCAACCATCTTTTATTTATTTAATATTTAGTCTAAAAAAATTATGCATTAGACTTTCAATTTTTTAGTTTGACTGTTTACTTTTCTTGACAAATTTTCAACCAATCTCTAACCAACAAATTAGTTAACATTTTTCTATATACACAAACACCAAATTTCCAGTTCACTTTGGAATTCTCTCTCAATTCTCTTATATCTTTTTTATTTTTGATTAATCTAATCTAAATTTGGGTTAGTTCTAAAGTTTTTGAACATTAATATAAACATTTAATTTAATTCATTTTCTTTAACTTATTTATATTTAACATTTATATTTTTTATTAGGTTTGATATTTTGAATTAATATACTTTAATTTGGGTCAGTTTTAATTTTTTCAATATTCATTTACATATTTTTAAATTAACATTATGAAAATTTTGTTGAATTAATTTTAAATAGTTTAAAATTAGTCAGAAGTTTTTTCAAGTTAGTTTGAATATTTTTATAGGACGTCGAAAATTTTGTATAAAGATAGTAGAATAATTAGTCATATATAGCTTTAACCTTAAAATGATTAGCTAATGTAGTACAAACACAAATAAAACCATACATTGATTTTATTTGACTGCAGAATTGCAGAGAAGAGCAAGTATCATGGATTTCCTTCGGGCTTGTGCTCAACCTTAGGCATAGGTGGTCATATAACAGGCGGTACATACGGTTTCTTGATGAGGAAGTTTGGTCTTGCTGCAGATAATGTTCTAGATGTAAAGATTGTTGATTCCAATGGTAAATTACTAAACAGAACCACGATGAGTGAAGATATGTTTTGGGCAATTAGAGGAGGTGGTGGAGCCAGTTTTGGGATTATTCTAGCATGGAAGCTTAAGCTTGTTCCTGTTCCTGAAACCCTAACAGTTTTCACCGTTACCAAAACATTAGAACAAGACCCTAACTTCAAGATTCTTTCAAAATGGCAACGAGTTGCATACAAGCTTGTTGATGAGCTCTTAATACGAGTGGTAATCAACGTCGATTCTGGAAACAAGACTGTGAGAACATCGTACAAAGGTCAGTTTCTTGGAGGAAAAGTCACTTTGATGGAGGTTATAAGGAAGGGTTTTCCAGAATTAGGGCTAACTTTAGAGGATTGTATCGAAATGAGTTAGATTGAATCTATTCTTTACCAAGCTGAATTCCCGAGGAATTCTCCTGTCGATGTTCTGCTTCAAGCAAAATCAACTTTCGGACCATCGAACTTCAAATCAAAATCGGATTTTGCTAGAGAACCTATTCCTACTATAGGTCTTAAAGGAATGTACGAGAGGATAACTGGAGAAGAGGATTTATTCATAGCTTTGACTCCTTACGGTGGAGTTATAGATAAAATCTCTGAATCTGAGATCCCTTTTCCGCATAGAAACGGGACCATCTTCATGATTCAATATTACAAGACATGGTCTAAGAGCGACAAAAGACCGAGCAGACACATCAAATGGATCAGAGATCTGTACAGTTTCATGACGCCTTACGTCTCAAGCAATCCAAGACAATCGTATGTGAACTACCGTGATCTAGACTTGGGAAAGAACAGCAAAAACGTTAAGTCCAACTATATAAAAGCTCAAGTATGGGGAGCTAAGTATTTCAAAGACAATTTTGACAGATTGGTGAGAATTAAGTCAAAGGTTGATCCAGATAATATTTTCAGACACGAACAGAGCATCCCAATTATGCCCGTTGAAAGCTAGATCTCGTGATGAGTTAATTTACAATCATATATATAAAAAATAGAATAAAGGTACGAACATGCGTTGTTCTATATTTTAGAAACTGTTCTAGCTAATAATACAAAACACATGCTTGCACTACTTTGTATTTCACATCATTTTCTAGCTAATAACATGAAGGCATGCTTGTAAATAATAAATGTTACGTTTTTCTACCTGCATATAGTGATAGAGTGATGAGAGTTTATGATTGGAAGAGTTTGATATTTACACTCATGAAGAATAAATATACATGAATACCTATTTATAACCTTATTACATATCTAACAAAATCAATTAACATAAATACAAATCTCAATAATATATTCTTGTAATATCTTAATTAATGACATGAATCTCTAGATCTTCTATATGCCCCCTCAATCTCAAGGGAGAGATAAAGTAACTAGAACTATGCCTTGAGATTGATAAATAACGATAGTAGCTAACAAAGGCTTTTGTCTTGTGCAGAGTTCTCGTTTAAGTGGATTGCATCGATTGTGAAGGAAGATTGGACAAGCAGAGTTTGATTTGAAACTTAACAGATCTTGGGAGTGAAGATATTAAAAGTATTAAAGATCCACAATCTATATATTTTTTTTTTTTAACTTAGAGAAACGAAAGAATTTTTTTTTTTTTTTTGTGTGACAGAAATCAAATGAAAGGAGAAAAATTCTAGAGTCAAATTCAACTAGTGAAATAAATTTTCATCTAAAGAAAAACAGTAAGAAGGAGAGAAAAAAAAACGATTTGAGAACAGGAAGCACTATGGCTTAAAAAAGAAAAATCTATGGTTTGGAAGCACTATGGCTTAAGAACAAGAAGCAATATGGCTTGGAGAAGCATAAAAGCTTAGATTCAGAGGTCTAAGAAAAACTTGAATGGTGGAAGCTCGATGGCTTAGATTCAGAGATTCATATTATATATATGCTTGAATTAGAGAAGCACTTGGCTTAAATTCAGAGGTCTATGATAGACTTGAATTGTAGAAGCTATATGGCTTAAGATTCAGAGGTTCATGATGAACTTGAATTTTTGGAAGCATGTGGCTTAAAAAAAAAAATCCGAAAAGAAAGGAGTTTGATCGTAAGATCGAAACTCGAGAGCAAATCTGCTCTGATACCATGATAGAGTGATGAGAGTTTATGATTGGAAGAATTTGATATTTACACTCATGAAGAATGAATATACATGAATACCTATTTATAACCTTATTACATATCTAACAAAATCAATTAACATAAATACAAATCTCAATAATATATTCTTGTAATATCTTAATTAATGACATGAATCTCTAGATCTCCTATATATAGATGTGTTTTTCTCAAATACTTGTTTGAATGTTATGTGTTTCTTTAGTTTTGTATTTTAAGTAACTTTTCATTTATTTTATACTTAATTTTGTATCTAAGATACTTAAAAATCTTAGAAACAAAATATGCCTCCGTTGATCTATCTTAAACTTTGATTCTTAAAACAAAAATGTCAACACAGCATGTTTTTTTATAAACTTACAAATTCATTCTTCTTGAAACATATGCAAACTGAAAACTAAATTACATAATCATATATTGCATTTAAGAAACCAATTACACACTTTAGCCAAGCATAAACTCATACAAACTGAATCATCTACCTCTTCTATGGCCTCCTATGCAGTGGCGGACGTACTTGAGAGGTTATGGTGTCATTTGACACCAATCAAATTATTTTATTAATAAATTTTTAGTATAAAATTGATTAATTTTGATAAAAAATATTTGGTTAATATTAGGTTGTGATACCAATAAATATGTTTTAAAACTTACAAATGATCCCAATAAAAATAATTTCTAGATTCACCACTGCTCCTATGGAATCATATGAACTTTAGTCAAACCTTATGTGTAAGTAGCAGATCGTACATGAGTTTGGAGAAACAAAGTAGATCTTGAATTGACATTTTAATACTTTGCAGCATTGATTTAGTTTTTAAACCATCAGAAGCATTGGAATCGCTTCGATTATGAGAATATGGTAAGCCATTGGGGGTAATTTGCGGTCTAACTTCAGTTTCATGATCATAATTTCTGTAAAAGTGCTTCTTTTATGCCAACACATTTGAGGTTTGTCTCCTTCATCACTATAAACAACTTTAGGATAAAAATGCTTAGATATGAATTTCCATCTCCAAGCTTCATTTATGTTGTTCCTAACTAACCTCTAATTTGAAAAATGTTGGACAAAATCAAGAACTGAACAAAGCAAAATGTCTCGAGTATTGTGAATGTTTACACATTAAGAATCTCTCTTTGCATCTGTGTTGCATCTTGCTTAAGGATATGATCAAGACATGTAACTGCGGTTGTTGAACTTGTCCAATCCCAAGCAACTGCAAAAGTTGCAGTAGCTGCTCCTACGAGTAGATTTGAATAGAGAAATGATTTAATGAAGGGTCCTCTATTTTTTTCCCCCCAAACTTATATTTGTCAAACTTTTTCCCTCTAAACTTACGGGTGCATTTAATTACACCCAAATTACTATTCTCTTTTACAAAACCACACAAACTATTCGGTTTGATTTATTTCTCTCCGATTCATTAAAATCAGTAATTGCATTATTAATTTAATAAATCGCGACTGAAAATCTCGATGTGATTTAATCTTGGTTAACCAGTTAACCAAAAGAAAAAAAAAGGAAAAAAAAGTTACATAGAACGTGAGTATATAATAGTGCTTTTTAGTGTAAGGTTCTTTCTCATATAAAAATCGTTCTTTACAAAGAGAGCACCTAGTGTGGTGATTTGTGAGTGAAATTGAGAGAGGAACTCACAAGGTAAGAGGAAGAGGGAAAGTGACGAAGAAAGAGAAGAAATCGCGATAACGGTGAGAGGAAGCGAAGCTGCCAATAAATCAGAGAAAGGTAATGTAGATGAAGAAGATGATATTCCTTCTAGATTTGAGTTAGAGATAGAAGAATATATGGTTGATTTTGAAGATTAATTACCAAATGATAATAATCCAATTCCTGAAAGTGATGTTGAAGATGATGAGTTCGTGGTTAGGAACAGAATCCGCAGAGATAGAACTGATGATAGATTAGCTTTAGGAGGTGCATTTTATAGTGGTTTAGAATTCAAAGAAGTTGTATTACAATATACTTTGAGGAAAATGATGAACATTGTGCAAGATAGGTGGGATAATAATAAGCTTAGTTTCATCTGTGGGATGGGTGGTAAGTGCAAATGGCGAGTATATTGTTCGTGTGACAAGCCTGCACAGAGATGGTTAATTAAGACTAGATACGAACATCATAGTTGCACTCCTAATGGAAAATGCAAGCTTCTAAAAATTCTTGTAATTGCTAGGTTATTCATGGACAAGCTAAGAGATAATGTGGATCTTATGCCTGAGAAAATTCAGAATTTGGTAAAGGAGACATGGAAGTTTGTTAGAACAAAGAATCAATGTCAAAGAGGTATATTGCTTGCATTGAAATGGATTGAGAAAGAGTATGCAGAGCAGTTGGGCCACTTGTGTGGATATGTCCAAGAAATACTATCATCAAATCCAGGTTCAAGAGATTTTGTGGAAACTGTTTCAAATACAAATGGAGAGGATGTATTTGACATAAGTCTGTTTTTATGTGATCATAACACAATGTAGAGGTTATTGTAGACCAACCGTTGGTCTTGATGGAACCTTCTTAAAGGTTGCCGTGAAAGGAGTTCTACTTGCTGCACTTGGTCATGATTCAAACAACCAGATATATCCAATTGTCTATGGTATTGTGCAATCTGAAAATACTGACAACTGGTTATGGTTTGTGAAGCAGCTAAAATCTAATTTAGGAATGGGAAATGGGAGTGGTTTTGTGATTATATCATATAGATCCAAAGTAAGTCAATGTTTGTATGTGTTTGTTTTTTTAAATTGTTTTCAAGTAACTGAATCATTCTTCTTCTTTGTGTTTTCGATGAAAGGGTCTTATTAGTGCTGTCCAAGATGAGTTACCACAAGTGGAACATCGAATGTGTGTTAAGCATATTGTGGAGAACTTGAAGAAAAAACATAAGCAAAAGGATNGGGGGGGGGGGGGGGGGGGGGGGGCGGTTAGCTTGGAGTTATAATGAGGCTGATTATGAGAAGAACTTAAGGAACATTAGAGATTACAACATGTCATTATACGAAGATGTTCTTAAAGAGAATCCAAAATCATGGTGTAGAGCCTTTTACAAGGAAGGAACTTGTTGTGAGAATATGGACAACAACTCAACAGAGTCATTCAATGCGACAATAACAAAGGCACGGGCAAAGGCATTCTTGCATATGCTAGAAACTATTAGGAGACAAAAAAATGCAAAGGATCAACAAGAGGTACAAAAAATCTTAGAAACACCAAGGTTCTATATCTAAATATGTTAGCAAGATACTGCTGGAAGAAAGGGACAATGCAAACAAGTGTAAGACATACACTGGAGCACATGGTTTGCATGAGGTTTATCTCAAAGGTAACTCATATAGTGTTAATATTAAAAAAGAGAACATGTTCATGTGGTAAATGGCAGATAAGAGGCATTCCTGTGAGCATGGTAATGGGGAATTGATTGATTGTGGGTTAAATGTTGAGGATCATGTTTCAAATTTCTTCTCAACTTTTATGTGGAGTGAGATTTACAGCACAAACATCAATCTGGTTAGGGGTCCTAAATTTTGGATGAAGAATGAGTATCAACTCATTGTAGCTCATCCTAAACCTGTACTTCCTGGTAGAAAAAGGAAGAAAAAGGCACCTCCAATAATGTAAGGCAAACACAAGTCACCAAAGAAGAAAATATCACAGGCATAAAAACTTGGAAGGGGAGGACGCATAATACATTTTTCTTCATGTGGTGAAGCTGGACATAATGTTGTTGGTTGTCATGTTAATCCAAGGAAAAAGGTGATTTGTATTTAACACTACTTGTGGTTTGTATGTTCTTTACTCGGAGTAACATGAATGATTAATAATTTCAGGGAGAATCATCAAGTCAAGTACAAGAGACATTTGTATTGTCTCAATTTACTCAAACAAGAAACCTGTGAGAGTGAAGTTTATGGTTATTTTGTTAGAGTATTATGGTTATCCGGAAAATAGGAAATTTAAAAGTAGTGATTTACAAAAAAAATTACTGGTATTTTTACGAGATTGTGAAGTTGAATTTCTGATTTTGATTGGAAGTCGTTAGAGAATATTTCAGTTTGATCTACAAATTGTGATAACAAAACAAAAATGAAAAGAAAAGAAGATGAGATATGAGAGATCGGTGAGAAATATGAAAAAGCTGAAGATGTATAATTGGTCAAAATGTATAAACGATACCATATTACAAATAATATGTCAGAATTTATAATTGGTGAGGTGTATATACCAACTCAGACCGAATGCCACACAACAAACTAATTGTACAGAAATTAATATGAAGACTGCAGTGATCCTTTATTGGAAACAACAAATAGAAGAAACAAAAAAAAGATGGAAAGGAAACATGGCACTAGAATCAACACCAAGAAACAACTCACAAAGCTCCAATAAAGCATTAACCCAAACACATTTTCTTCATTTTATCATGAATCATCACTTCCATTTCTTACCTACAATTATATGTAAGCAAGCAAGATTCACAATAAGAGTAATGATCAAGATCTCTAACAACAAGAAGTCCTCCTTGATAAGCTTAGAATTTAATCCTAAACTAGTACTGCAGAGAACAGATCACTGTAGC
>OVBE01017009.1:0-10637 GCA_900406425.1 Iberis pinnata | reverse complement strand
ACACTAAAGTTAGTGAAATCAACTATAAATATGATGTATGCACGCTTTTAGACCTTATAATCGATGCTATTTGATAAGTAAAAACCGTGAAAATTCAGAGTCATCAGTTAGTCTATGTGGATGATTTGGTAGTGGCTGGAAATGATCTATGTATGCTTACAAAGTTCAAAACACACTTGAGTAAGTGTTTCAAGATAAAAAAATTTAGGTAAAATCAAGTATTTTCTTGGCATTGAGATTGCAAGAGGGGAACAAGGTATGTGTCTTACACAAAGAAAATATGCACTTCATATAACTTCAGAAGCATGATTACTTGGGTGAAAACCAATGTCTACACCAATTGAACAGAACCATAAATTGCTTTCAGACAATAGTCCAACAAGGTTTCGAAGAGTTGTTGGACGACTTGTGTATCTGACTATCACACGTCCAGGTTGTGTTACGCAGTTCATGTTTTGTCACTGATTATGTATGATCCCAGAGAAACTCATTGGGATGCAACAATGAGGGTGATACGTTACTAAAAAGGATGTCCTGGACAGGGAATAATGCTTCTAGCTAAGTGTGATTTGAAAGTTCGAGTCTTTTGTGACTCCAATTGGGATTCTTGTCCAAGGACTAGAAGATCTCTGTCGGCTTATGTTGTGTTCTTGGGAAATTATGCTGTTACTTGGAAAACAAAGAAGCAAGATATTGTATCTCGTTCATCGGCAGAAGCCGAGACAGAGCTATGGCAGCAGCATTACGTGAACTTAAATGGTAGAGAAGATTGCTTGCAGATCTTGGAGTAAAACAAAAATTACCTATGAAAATGTTTTGTGATAGCAATTCAGCCATACATATAGCAGCAAATCCGATTTTTCATGAGCTAACAAAGCATATAGAAGCTGATTGTCATAGTGTGAGAGATGCAGTTCAAGATTGACTCATTGTCACGCCACACGTGAAGACTACAGAACGAGTAGCTGATTTGATGACTAAGACTTTGGGGAGTCCAACCTTTCAGTATTTGATGTCCAAGTTGGGCATATGCAATCTACATACTCCAACTTGAGGGGAGTATTGAGAAGATTCTAGAAGAATCAAAGATTATTATAATTGATATTGTGTATATTTTTTATGTACATATTAGTTTTAGGAAATATTAAGTTTATGGCAATCATAGTTTGTATATATTTCACATTCCTCTAATGAGAAGAATAAGATCATTTTCATTCAACTCTTTAAAGAGATGACGTACAATGGAACCAAAAAGAAACTTAAATTTATCCTTAAGTGACGAACTAATCTTTGGAGAAGTTTACTTATTCTCCATTGGTAAATAGAATATACTTGAAGATGATGATAAATGAGGCTACGATGATGATGAAGTTAAGTTACACTTACATTCCATTGATAGTGAATTCGAACAAGCAAACATAAATATGGGATGAAGAAGATATAATATAGTTGGAGGAGTTTACTTATTCTCCATTGATTAATAATAATAGAATATACTTGAAGATGATGATAAATGAGGCTACAATGATGATGTTGAAGTTAAGTTACACTTACATTTCCATACCCGGCCCTTTGACCAAAAGCAGGTGCACGAGGCGATTAACTTTATAACAAACTTTGGGCCAGATCTTTATGAAAATTTGTAATAGCACAGTTTGTTTGTGTCCTTCATTCCGGTCTATCTTCCATGGTTTCATCCTGTGAGATAGTCTTCAATCCGCTATAGGAGGAGGTCATTGCGTCTCCGGTCTTTCGGCGCTTATTCCGGATGTTCCGCCTAGTTTTGTGTTGCTTTGAAATCTTTTGAGTTAGTTAATCAGTTTGTTATTGAGTTCTATTTTCGTGGTAGGCTCAGTTTGTCAATAGCATGAAGGTTTTAGTGTTTTTGATTCGAACTGCCTCTTTTGGTCTAAATTTCCATAGATTTCATGGTTTTTGCTGGTTTTAGCTGTATTTTTTTCATTATCTTTTTGGGATCTTTAGTAAGATATGTTTTCGGCTATTATGTAATCAGTCTTATGTTAAAACCATTATATGTAATAAAAATATGAATGTGTAATATGTAATTAATATGTTGCTTAAATTTAACATAAATATTAATTCATTAAATTTTGTAAAATAAAATTTAAATTTATGTAGATGATAAAGTAGTCAAAAGAAGAGAGAACAAATCATTCTTTATTTATATATATATATAAATATATATATATATATATGATTGTACCGTAAACAATCCATATTCTTGGTTATTGGAATTTTTTGATTTTGTGTGTAATATAAATCTTATGATTCATATATATATATATATATTGAAATATTTTGGTTTTGATGGAAATTAGGAGAATCAAGGGTTTTAGACGCATAATTTAAATAAATTTTAGAGCATCAAAAATTAGTTATCATATATATATATATATATGCTATATATGATTAAACGTGTTTTTATAAAAAAATTTAAAACGGCTTCGATCCCGTTTACTAAATGTATAAAGTTATCCCGCCGCATTGAATACTTAATATATAAATACGACTTTCTAAACGTTTGTACCAGAGAATATACGCAATCTCATAGAATGTTTAGCAAATACTACTAATTAGCACTAAAAACAAATCTCGTTAAGAATTAGAATACCTTTATCCACGAATCACGACCCAGTCATTGGGGTTGTTATAAAACCAAAGTCTTTTAATAATGATAGTCGTACAGATAATAAATACTTTCCTTTAGAAAAGATAAAACCACCCACTAATTATAAATATTTTCTTAAAATGAATAAAACACATATATGCCGTCAAAAACAGGATAAACCTTTATAGATCCCGTTTACGACGTCAAAAGTCATAAATTCAATTGAAAATATTACTAGTATTCTTTTGGTTTTATGACTACAATATCGTTAAGCCAAAATATTCCAATTAGTTTACTATTACAGTATTTACAGAACAAGGAATCTAATAATATACTACTTTAATATCATATGATTTTTTTTTTTTTTTGGGGAAAAGAAGAAGAAAGTATTTTGTAAAGAAAAAACAACAAAACTTATACAAAACGGTCACATGATTTTACAACCATCGGGCTCGTCGCGGTAAGCACCGTAGATCACCGGTGGAGGATACGGCGGAATTACCATCTGATAACTGTTTTCACTCATGGATCTACAAAATCCACAGAAACCCGAACCCGGAATCTCGCAGATGCATCTTCTCGCCGGAGGCATTTCGTTGTACTGGCCCATTGGAATCGGTTGTGGCGGCTGCGGCGGCGGCGGTGGAGCAGCCTGAACGGTGATAATACTTGTGTGGCAAACTTTCTTCTTGAGCTCAAGCGTTAGAGCCGCCGTGTCAATCCCTTCTCCCACTACAACCAACTGATCGTTTTGCCCCTGAATCGAGACCGATCTCACACCTGCCCACATGACCTAGATTAGATTGCAAGTTACTTGCGAAAGAAGTCAAAATCAAGATGTTATTTACCAGATGTGCCAGATGCAATTTTCATAGCTTTCTTCATCGATTTCTCACTCTTATTCATATCCATCTTTAAAACTATTCGTTGCTGAAGAATAATTAACAAACAGGAAGTTCCGTGTTGAGCAAGAAATGGCTTTTTATCGAAGATAAAACAAGAAAGAACGTCAGAGAAACGCCACTTACCCACATTATATGATCGCCGGGAAACTAATATTTCGAGATTTGTTTTGGGGTGCTTTTAGTGAATATTACCTTGATCGAATTTTGAACTGATTGTTTATCCTCGGTCGATTATTTATGATCTGTAGCTAAAACTTAAATAATAATATTTATATGTAGAAGAGGAATCACACGCAATGAGTGAGAAATATCTGGATTCCTATTTTAGCATAAAGAAAAGATTGTTTATTTTATCACAACGGATGTTTCTTTCTTATAGAATTTACATACACCTAATATAACGACCGATAATGATGATATCATTTAATAATAATAATAATAAGGAATTTGACATTTGAATCGTAAAAACCGAAGCCAGTTACATGTACATGTTCGTAGTAATTATAACATCATAATATTATAATGTATATGTCTTAGTCATTGTATCTATTTACGCGTTACTATAGACTCAGTCATAAGCAAATTCCATGAAGTTTACTTATCTTTCTTGTTGCCAATTGCTTGACATTTTCATTTTTCAGTGGTTTATTTACTTATTTAATTTGTTTACAAGTTGAAATTCAACAGTTTTGTATCGCTGATAGTGATTGTCGCCTTCTCGACTAAGTTTAATGTTTCTACAAGAAATCATAAGAAGTCATATTGTAAGATACTATATACAATAAAATAAGCAAGAGAAATTTGACAAAAGGTTGGGTCGGCTGAAACCTTCTGGTCTAAGTAGTGTCTTAGTGTGCAAATATCAATACAGTAAAGTGCTGAAAAATTCTATAGCAGAAGCAGTGATGGAGAGATTTATCTCCTTAAAGACAATTCAATCACTTCTAAAACACATTCTCCAAAAGGAAGGATCCTAAATATCATCTCCAAGTAGGGATCATGATGATGGGATATCAGTAGTTAGCTGCTTACTGCAGTGCCTAAAAAAAACAGAATAGAACAGAACATAGAATGCTATTTTTACAGATTTGTTAGTAAGTCAAAGGCTTCAGTCATCTTGTTTCCATCAAATTTCTCCTGAGAAACTCTTTTAAAGATCGGTTACCTGAAAAGAAATGTCATATTGATTTAATCTACCTTCTGGTTTCATAATATAAACAAATACTATCAATCATGTACCAGTGCTGTGGAGGGTGAATGTTGAAGTTTCTCTGTCTAGTCAAGCTTCGTTCTTGTGCTTCTATGGTGTACAGATGAGGAAAGCTGGTAAGTGCTAACACTCTATGTACTTCCTCGTTGTGAATTCTATGAGAAACTCCATTGAAGGGGTTAATGCGTTCAAACAATGGTTCTTGTCTAGCTTGAACTGGAAAGTCTTGACAAAACAAGAAGCGTCTTTCAAGTGATTCTTCAGTGTATGGGTAAGGAAAGCTTGGCCGGATTCCCCTGTCAAGCGAAACTCGATTGAGATGGTTATAGCTTTCATGGAATTGTTCTTGATGAAAAGGAGAGTAGTCTTGATAAAGCAGGCTGCTTCTTCCAGTGTACGGGTAAGGAAAGCTTGTCCCGAATCCCCTGTCAAGCGAAACTCGATTGAGGTGGTTATAGCCTTCATGGAATTGTTCTTGATGAAAAGGAGAGTAGTCTTGATAAAGCAGGCTGCTTCTTCCAGTGTATCCGACCTTGTCCAGCTGTAGAAAGTTGTCTTGAAACCGGGCATGATTTCTTTCATTAGTAAACCGATCATCTTCGAACTGTGAACATCTACGTTCTTGATGATAATCCAATGAAGATGTTATGTGGCTTGATTGAAACAAAGGATCTTGGACTTGCCTAATGTTATAGCTGAAGTTAAACGAAACTGATTTTTGGTTAACATAATGAACTTCCGTTTGGATGGGATAACCAAGATCGAGTGATACTGGCTCCTTAGCTTGGGGATACTTTGATTCTCGTTCTTTCAGTTGTTTACATCTCACTTTCTCTGCATAATACTCCTTAGCGAAACGACATACTCTGAACTCAAAAGTACTACAATCTCCCAAATAGAAAGGTTGGTCACATCTGGAACCATCACCTCTCTTGTTCTGATAACCAGGATAATTGCTCTTCTCAAAGGCCACACATTGCATCAAAATAAGAGAGCATCTGCTAGCGAGCTCCTCAAGATTCCAGTGAGAAAAAGGCGCTTTGTTCTTATGAGAGACATGAATTTGTCCATCAACTCTTAGCAAATGACTTGCACCATGGAAAAATCCAAACACCAGTTCCCTATGCTTCCTACAACAAACCCCCAATTTTGCAGTAGCAAGGCTACACATTCAGAAACACAATCTAAGTCGTTGAACTTACCGTATAAGATGGAAATCAGACTCTTTGCTGCTATGGAAACCGGCGTGTGGGAAGTTGAAGATGACACGATCAAATTTTCTGTGACGAAGATCATGATGTAAGTGGAGTTTGGTGGCATCAACTCTATGTAAAAGGAAAGCTCCAAGTCTTTTCAATTCTTCAAGGTTTGATCTTGCCTCCTTGTACTTTTTAACCGCATCATCTGCTTCAATCACCGTTCCATACGAGACATAAAGTAACAGACGAAATACAACATCAAGCTACACAATTTTGGTAAAAGGTTTTAAAGCTATGAACAGAAGCAGAATTCACCGGAAGCTCACCATGAATCATTTGTCTTAAACCCTAGACACTGAGTTCGATTCTTCCCACAGAAAGCGAGAAACATTACGAGTCTCTTGAAGGAAGTGACATAAAAACACAAAAACCCCAAAGCAGAGACGAAATCAAAAACCCTAAAAACTGTTACAATGTGTGGAAGGGAAGTTATACCGTAAGAATCGAGAGAGGAAGCGCAAATGTTGGAAGCAGAGCCGAAGAGAGTGGCTAGGCTGCGAGAGAATGAGAAGTCTCCTTCACCGACTAGAAGTATATGATGGTCAGATGAATAGTGTGTGACCCATACTTGGTGATCTTCTTCTTCTGCAACGTCTCGCTCTCTCATTGTTGCCATTGGGATGATGAATGATGATTACCTTTGGAAAGTTTCGTCTTTTAAAAAAAAAATTCGAAAACAAAAGGCGATCACTAACTGAATTGGTTTTGAGCCCATAAAGTTTAATCGGCCTTTCTTATAAACAGTATACTGAATGCGCACTTGAATCAAACTTGTAACATATAAAAAATTGCTTTTACCCTAAAGACCGTCCTGATAATGATAAGTGACATTTAGATCTCATCAAGCCTAGGAACAATGTAGACTGTGATGGGAAAATCCAGTCTTTGAAAACAAGAGTCATAGCACAACGTTTAAGTGTTAAAATGTGTAGGTTTGGTGGGAATAATTTAAGATTTAAATTGGTTTTTGCTATGCTTTTTCATTTGACCCAACACCCTGACCAAAGAGTAAAGAGCTGGACTCTATATAGGAAGAAAGTATACTGAATCCAACCACCAATCTACAAATTACAAAATACTGTTCTGCTTGATATGAAAAATATCAAAAAAATCATAGACTTTTAAATTTAGATCAAAAGAACATTGAACTTTTAAATGATCCATTTAATCTTTTATTTTTTTTAAAAATTTAGTATTTTATAACTTGTATTCTAATTGACTAAATAGTTTTGCTCCCGATAAAACCAATTGTAATGGAAGTTACACATTTATTTTTAGGGGTATAATGACTTTTTCAACATTAAATACATTATTTAAATGACTAAATTTAAAAGTTAAAATTTTATATGACTTTAAATGTTTACGGTTTTTAGCTTGAATTTGCAAAAATTGGAATTTTTTTACATTTTCCCAATTTTTTATGTAATATGTAAAAACATTTGATAGAAATGTATCAACGAAAAATGAATTAATGATTATATCTTTATAAATTTAATTTATGTTGGAATTATCTATATTCTAAAATCAACTAATAATTTAGTTGGACTAACCATACATTTACACAAAAAAAATTATTATTTGATTATGTCACTACAAGAAAAAGATGTTTTACACCACTAATAATACATCATAAAAATAAATTATACAAAATTAAATTATTTATTAGTAAATTAATAAAACATAATCACTTTTTATAAATAATAATAAATCTATAATTTTCATCATTTATAAAAATATTGTTATTTTCAAAATAATAACATCATTATAATAAAATTGATATATTTATAGCTTACATCATCCTTTAATAATAATTCACAAGTTGATTCACCTATAACTTCTTGTTTCTCCTTTTGACACGTACTATTTTGCTTATGTGTCAACATGTCAATTTTTTGTTTTTTTATTCAGCAATTATAATTAAAAACAATTAAAAAGTCCAACTAAGTCAAAAAAATCCTTTATCACTTAACCTTCCACTCTCTTCTGAAAAACTGCTTCTCCATCCTCACGTATGAATTTGTAAAAATCATAAAACCAATCATACATTCTCCTTCTCCTTATGACACACTTTGTTTTCTTATACTGTGAATTCATTTTTTTCTTTTTCTTTCTCTACAATCAATCGATTATCAAGATATCTATATCACTTTGAGTTGTTTTGATATTTTTATTGAATTTCTTGTTGTTTCTCTTATCAAAGTTCTCTTTTATTTTAGAGAAAAAAATTCACATTTTTAGATGCATATGAAGGATGTCAAAAGATAAGAGATATATCCATCTTACTAGAAACAATGAACGGTAATAACTCAAACAATTAAATTAATGGGGATACTTTAAAGTTTGTTATGTATTTCTCTTTTCTGTTATATTGTTTCGTTGTTATGTATTTCTCTTTTCAAACATGGAAACATCAAATAATTTTCAAGTATTAAACATGTTATTAGTTAAAGTGTGAATTCTTATATAAAAACATCATTATAAAAATGAGACTGACATTAATGTAAATTTTAGTGTTGATAAATTTTTTATTATTTCATAGGTCTTCAAATATGTGAATTCTTATATTTTTCTAATACATAATCAAATTTCGTTCTACAAAGCAAAAAAATCTCATAATTTATTTAAAAACATAAAAACTAAAAAACATAAAAAATAAAGAAATGATTAATCGATCATTTTGATAACTTTTAATTTAGTATTTCTTATTTCAAACATGGAAACATGAAATATGTTTCAAGTATTAAACATATTATTAATCAAAATGTGAAATCTTATATAAAAACATCATTACAAAAATTAGAGTGATATTAACGTAAATTCTAGCGTTGATAAAAAATTTTATTGTTTCATAAGTCTTCAAATATTTGAATTCTTATATTTATCTAATGCAAAATCTAATTTCGTTCATGGAACAAAAAATTTCATAATACATATAAAAACATAAAAATAAAAAATCCTAAAAAGCATAAAAAATAAAAATTGGTTAATCAATCATTTTGATGGCTTTTAATTTAGTCCGTGCAAGGCACGGGCCTTAACACTAGTTTTATAATAACTAACATAAATTAATTTGATTTCCATCATTTTTAAAAAATTAAAGAAAATTATATATTTACATCAATTAAAGATTTGATGTATTTATTCTTTTGACTAACTTCAATTTTAATTGATATTAATAATGTATAATGTAAAATAAAATCATTTACAAATAACTGATATAAAATAATATTATTATTTTAATAAATGACATAAAACATATAATTTTATATTATTTAGAAGAAACGTTGTTGTTAAAAAAATATGGAAAAAGACTAAACATTCGAAAGCAAGAGAAAGATTAAACCGAAGTTACTTAGCAAAATCATTGTTCAAAATGTGTTGTAGTTTGTTATTTAGAAGATGATGGAAGAAACTAGGATTTATATATGTTTAGGGGAAATATGTTTAAGATTTATGTTGACATAAAAAAATGTTTTGGGGAAATTTTGGCCTTACATAGGTCCATTAAGAGTTTTCACATGTTGTATTTCAAAGATTTTTTAAAAAGTCGTCAAAACTTAACGGAGGATATTTTTCTTTAGTGACTTTGGTTTTTGAGTATTTGAGCTTCAAGAAAAGAAAAAGGGGAATCCAACTGTCGCACTTGCATACTATTTGTTCATTTGTGGCGATCTAACCATCGTAAAACTGATTTTGTTTCATTGAAGGTATGAATGCGCATTTAATTTTCTTTCAAATTAAAGCTCTTCCTTCAATGTCTAGAAGTAATTACTTGTTACTCGTTCGAGCTTAGTTTATTTAATTTTTTTGTCAAAGCTTAAATTACTTGTTAATGAAACGTTTCCTCAACCTTATTGCTTAATGAACTTTAAAGTTGCTACTTCTCTCGAGTTTAGAAGAGTGTATAAGATAAATTAAGCAAAATTTATGATTTTATAATAAAATATTTTTATAAAAATAAAATTAAAAACCTAAATTTTAATAAACATAAATCACTAAATCATATATTACAAGATTTATCTTTATTTGAAATAAATAATATGAGAATATGGTACAACTCATATATATCTATATATGTCTATATATATAAGTGCTAAATAATGTATGTGTATTATTTTGAGAATCTAAATCTCTTTTGTAGTCTCGTATTTTTTTGCAGACAACTTTATAGTTTTGGAAAAAAGAAAATTAAAATCTTATTTACCATCCATTAAGGTATGTATCATCTATTAACATGTTAGGACTTTATCATTATAAGTGTTGTCATCATAAAACCACCAAATAATTCTATTCATTCCCCAAATATTTAAAATAATTAAAATGATTAAATATAGTATTGTGTATTTTGTTAGGTTATTATGGATAAACCATGGATAAACAAATCACAATTATCCTAGGATTACAAATGTGGGGTGAATTTTTTTTTTTGTATTTGGTATTTGGTAAATCAAGTGTAGACATGTTGAAATGTCCATGTAATCGGTGTTATCTAGCCAAATTCAATTCGAAGGAATATATTGAAGGTGATTTGTTGTGTTTGGATTTTTAAATTTTTACATGAGTTAGGTACTACACAGTGATAAACACGGATTTGCTTATCCTAAGTCTAGCAAATTCCTAAGTTTAATTATGTC